>VDFB02214388.1:0-14552 GCA_007258455.2 Sequoia sempervirens
CATATACTGGTTCGGCTCGAAACCAAAAGAAAATAAATAAATCTAAAACTCTTTTATTTATTTTCTTTGCACAGTAATAACCAAATTAATAAATCATATATAAACATAGAAATATATTTGGTACTAATAATGTAGATATGTTTTCTATTTACATCTATATTTTCACAAAATTGATACCTTTTAAGTGTACAGGTTCTCATTCAGATGTAAGCATAGTATAATCTAAATATATAGATATTTATACATATATGTTAGAGTATAAAGTCACACTTTATTTGTTTCAGATAATAAACTATAAAAAAATTGGGGATGATGATAAAATTTGTTATCATATACATCTTTAAAGTGTTTTCCCACAGACAACTTCTATTTTTCTAACTTTTAGAAACTATTCTTTTACAAGCAAGATTGTCTCACACATTCCTATTCGTTTTCTTGCAGATTTAGAAAAAACAAACAAAGAGAGAAAGAGGGTGGAACTTGGAATCCTATGTCCTCGAAAATATGATGTTGACTGCCTGAATCCGATGGTCACTATGCAAAGCTACTCGTTCCAGCTTCAAAATCTTCTCCAAATCAACACCAGTAGATCCCCAGTTCCTTTCTAAAACTCTTCTCACAATATAGAAAAAAAAAGTTGAAGAATCTCTTTTCTCATATTCAAAAATACATAGCCAATATCTTGTGCAACCTCTGATACAATAATCCTCTGTGTGTGAAAACTTACAATTTTCCTAATTAAATAAAAGATATTGTCCATTCTTTTTCAAAAACTCTCCAAAAAACAAAAATAAAATAAATTAATTCTTTAAAAGCAAGCTTTTACTCTGATCTGTATTCTTATTCGTTCTCACAACTTCTTTAGTCTTTTATCTGTTTTATTGTTTTAATTTCTATTTTTACCACTTTACTTGCACATCACATTATCTATTTAATTTAAATAAATTATTCTAATAATTATCCTCCACCAGATAATTGATTAAAATAATTAAAACACATTTAATATTTAATTATCTTTGAATTGAAATGCATGACTTTTAGTACTTAAATCGTAAAATATTTGAAATAGAATTTACGATCTAACATTAAAACAAACAATTAGTTCAATGGTAAATTGATGTATAAAATGCCATCTTAAATAAAATACGACAACACATAACACAAAACACAAATGACAACAATTACACAAAAATGAACAATACCAAACAGACGAGATGATCTGACATCATGGGATGGGATGACTTCATCGTCACCTCTGTTTCAACATTTAACCATTGGAGGCTATTGAGATTGCTTTCGCCCTGTCTGCCGGAAGCGAAGATCGAACTTTGGCGCACGCGATGCTGCGCCGGTGAAGTTTTGTACGTAATGCGCCATATATAATGGAAGCGTGGGTAAAACCGCATTTGGCGGAAGGGTCGCCAACATAGCGAAGACGAAATCACGGCGAAACGAGTGATGCCATATTGTCCTTCATCACACCTATTCTAGCAATTATAATATAACCAATAAATTAACATTTCTAACTAACAATCATCTTTAGCATATTAAATTAAATCACTGCATCATATCATAATTCTGAAAATCAACTAATATAACCAACCATAATGTCATATGAAATAATCATGTCCATAATGAAATAATAGCATCATCTAACGTCTAACTAAGAAAATAAAACAATAACAGTATCAACATAGTATCTGAGTATCAAAACAAAACACTACTGAGTCCAAATAGCAACCAGGAGGGTTATTACATCATGCTTTAACAATTTTTGGGTGTATGCAAAGTTTATTATTATTATTTAGTTAATGTGAATTGTTTTTTCATTTATTTGGAGAAGAGTTTTCAATATATAGATACATAGTATAATCTTTTATAAAACTAGGTCTTTTGTTCTATATTATCTAACTATTTTACTAGATGTCTTTTGATACACTAATTTTTTATCCTTTCTTATATTTACATATCTTTATACATATGCTTAATCTACTTATTTGTTGCTCCTATACTTGCACTTGTTCTCATGCACAAACTATCTGCTATGATTTAGTCTCTTTTGTATTTGTAGATTAGCTATAGTTGTGGAGTCATCCATTCAATCATGGACTTATCCCATCCAAATTAAAAAAATAATTCAAAATTTAACCACCTTTCCATTTTTATCATTTCCAGTTAGAGCTAACTAAATATAAATTGCATGATAAACACTATGTCCTTATATTTAAAGGCATTCAATGTATTTATTATAAGAAATCAAGAGATCTTGTATTCAAGCACATAATTCAAATATCATTCACATCTTCACACTTCAATTGGTTCTCTAAAAGGAATGTATCTCAACATAATCGATCTACAAACATTTGTATGAATAAAGATTATTGTTTTTGATATTGTTCAAATTTGATGGATTGATCTAAGTTATAATTAGTGGCAGCGCTTGTGGTGAATTTTCCTTGAGGTAAATTTGTCATGGCAGTGAATCTTCCCACAGTGAATTTTCCAATAGTGAATTGTTGGCGGTGAATTTTCCTAGAGCCATATATACATGCGCATATATATATAATTTACTTTTAGTGACATGATCATATTCTTAAAATAAATATATGTAGATTTTTTTCATATATTTTGATCTATTTATCTAAATCTTAAAAAATAAAATCAAGTATATTTGTTGATGTTATTTGGCATGCATTCTTGGTGATGAGACTTATGTGTTGTATCCACTTCAAAATATAAAAAAAAATGTTTAATTATGTGTATGCATATATGCATGTATATACCTGCAAAATGCTTATATTATTAGCTCTACCTATATTTCCTAATAGATTGAAGATTTATAGGAAATGCTTAGCACAACAAAGTTTGGTTGCGTGCTGGACGCTGTATTTGTAGTTTGTTGTGAGAGAGGGCAATGTGCGGTAGTAGCGGGACGGCGTAGTTGTGCGTACTGGCGTTGTCCTGCGTTGGAGTTTTCAGGTCATGCAAATCTTACAACAACCGCCGCCAACTCCCACCTGCTGCCGCCTAAGGATTTCGAGGCCCACATCATCGGCCATAATTACCATCAGCATCACTTTTTATAAAGGTGTCAAAAGGCCCAAAAGGCAGGGCAATACGGCCGCATTCCACAACATATTTTGTGAAACTCGGTATGGAATCACGCGGTTGGTTATTTTAGATCGAAATTTTATTTATTTAATTATGGGTAGTCAACATCCACTAACAACCCCAATATGCAACTTCTTGATCAATATTGATAAAAATATTGGACATTATATAAACAACTACTATCACAACTATTGAAACATGCACAGGTACTACTGGGTCCTCTCCCCTATGACCTTCTCAATATTATGCATCATAAAGATATTTCATAGCCTTGAAACTAGATAATTGGCTTACTCACTTAGTATATGACCTTCACATTGATTACCTTACTCACTTCATGAGGAAAGAGAGCCTGATGATTGTCTATGGTGTTGAAGTGAGGAGTTGGAGGTGGGTTGTTGGGCCCGTATTTCCTAGAAAATATTTTAAGAGGTGTGGTTTTTATCATTCCAATTTATCCAAGTACATCACTAGCTTAGATATGGTTAAGCTACTATTGAATAACACATTTAAGTGGTTAAGCCTAGGATTATTTAGTTTGATTAAATATTTGAAGAGATTTAACTCTCTTAAATAGGATTCAACTCTATCTCAATCTTGCTATCATTTTCTTCTTTATAACTCATTCTTTGAATTCATTAGCATTAAATATTTAAGAGTTCCATTTGGTGGAACTTACAATATAAAAATAAACCTCTTGCACTAATGCAAGGATACTCTACAAAAAATGGGCCCAGTTTAGTATACAAAATTTTAAAGACTTCCTAACTAATGACCAATTAAAAAATTTCACAGTCACCATGGATATCTTCATGAATAAATTAATAAGGCTAATTGGGGATGGAACCACAATAGTGAACAAGAATGAGGTCAAGTATACACATACTTGGCATCATGACCATGAAAACTCAACACCATTTGTAAGGGCTCTAGGTGAATTTCAAAGGGTCTTTAATCAAATGATAGGTGGCATGGCGGAAAGGCAAAGGGGAGGCTACCAGGTTGGGCTTCAATCCAATCCAAATGCTAAAGAAATCAGTCCCAATGAGGCAGTGTCTGCTAGAGAACCAGGTTGGGGTGAAAGTGAAAATGGTAACCAAAGCTTCAAAGAATGCTTTGATCTATTATTTGTAGTCCACTAATGAAATTTTCTACGAGTATTAGAAATATTTTCTTGCATTTTGTATAAAACTAGTATATATTTTCTACAGTTTGTAATCATTGTATAGGTAGGTATATGGTTGTAGGAACCTCATGTATTTTGTATAGGTAGAAAAAGTTTCAGGACATCATATATCTATAAGCTAAAACACTAGTAATCAGCTGAAAATATATAAGTTTTGATAAACTATATCTAATACGAAAAATTGTTCAATTGTACAATCTCATTTTAGATGGCCCTTACCCTTCTCTAATCCTAGGACATATGTACTTGATATTGGAAGAGAGAGGAAATAAATGCTTGATTTCCTTGCTGCATTTATATATTAGTTTTTTATGTTTGTTTGATCATTTTACTTGTTGATATTGGTTTAATATTGACCTATTCATTATAAGAGTTTTCTGAAATTGGTGAAAGAATAAACCTAGAAATGTTCTTTGGGTTTTCAATTTTATATGAGTGCAATGTTGGAATGTGTGGAAGGAAGTAACTATCATTTTACTTTTTTATGAAAATATACATGTTGAGTTAACTAATTGTCTCACATGGATGAAAGAAAATTATTTTTATATCCTTGAATGAATGCAACTAAATGAATCAAATTTACTTAGACTAAAGAATTACGTTTTTGGTGTTTTTTTTTGTTGATGAGAGAATCTTGTATTTAAATGAGGATGACTCAAATTTTCAAATCTTATAAATTGATAGAATTCTTTGTAGTAGATAAATAAAAGAAAATATAAGACGATTGTAAATCTAATTCATCTAAAGAAGATATTTCAATAGATTCTAATCTATAAATAAATAGTATAATATAACTCCAAATAAGAGTAAATAATGAAATGTTTAAGTCCTTAGGAAAATAAGTGATCTAATTATTGCTTTAAACTACCCCTTGAAAGAATTTTTATAGAAATAAATAATATTAGGGAAGTTATCTCAAGCTTCAATTGAGCTTCTTTGA
The DNA here is from genome assembly GCA_007258455.2 of Sequoia sempervirens. Classification (NCBI taxonomy): domain Eukaryota; kingdom Viridiplantae; phylum Streptophyta; class Pinopsida; order Cupressales; family Cupressaceae; genus Sequoia; species Sequoia sempervirens. The sequence continues at coordinate 5,238 of VDFB02214388.1, forward strand.
ATTTGTAGTGTCTTGTGTCCTAAAAGGATCCAATTTTGATGTTGTCTTCTCCTCTCCAAACCTATGGAAGTTCTCTTGATGTAAGCAAGGAAGGGAAGATAAAATGGTATAGTAAGATTGAAGATCACTTGGGAGTTTATAAAAAAGATTTATGGATGTAAAGTATATGGAAGGGATTGTCCAACCCTATAATCAACACAACATAATTAACACATAAATTCTCATTGATCATATAATTCTCTAATGAACAATAAAAGGTATGAAAGGATTTCAAAAATATTTTCTAATGAATTGTACATTGGATATTTTAAACCATGATCTTCTTACAATGATTAATTTCTATAATATGATCCAAAACTCTTGAGATGTAGATATGATTTTTGTGAGCTATTGCTAGTTCTCTACTACAAGTCATTGTAGACACTAAAAATTGTCCTAGGCTTGCAAGTTCTACAATCCCCTTCTCATCCTTGATAATTAAATAATTTTAATTATTTAATTAATTCATTTCTATCTTTTTATTTCCTCTTTTGACTAATTAAAAAAGTTTTATTTAGTTAATTACGCCACTAATGTCCTTGTCTTCTATAATTAAATAAATTATATTTATTTATTTATTTATCACTTTCTACTATAATTAAATAGCTATTTTAATTATTTAGTTATTCATTAGCCCTTTTTGTCATTAAATTAAATTAAATTTATTTAATTAATCACTTGTTAATTTATCTTTTTCTCCCACTTTTTGAAAATTGTTATTTAATTTAGAAAATTAACTTGCATTTTTCTTCTATAATTAAATAATGTTTCCATTATTTAATTATTCACTTTCCCTCTCAAACTAAATGATTTTTAGAATTATTTAGTTTCCTCTTTTCTATGCTTTTTCTCTCTATCAGTCACATCCTCATCTCTTCTTGTCTTGTTTAATGTCAACCCTTGATTTAATTATTTTATTCAATCTCAGCCATTCACTTCTTATCTTTTCCCTAACCCTATAAACTTTCATTCTTGGCCATTGATTAACATCATTTAATCTCAACCTTTCATTCACATTTGGATTTTTATAAAAGACGCTTGCCATTGTCATTTCAAGATATCTAGTTTATGCACAAATACATGTTGCTTAATGAGACAACTATCTTTAATATTTTTTTGGCATAGACATTAGGCTACTATTGCATATTCATATATGAGGGAATCAAGCACATTCAAGCAAAATGGAGAAGGGAAATGGAGGTCAAGCAACCATGGCATAGGTGATATTTACTTCATATTTATATTTCTATGTTGGATTGTGCTCTAGTGTTGATTTAGGGATTTATAGGTTTAGTTTGGATGCTTTAATTCCTTTACCTGAATTTTACCCTATATTACAACAAAAATACACAAGTTAATAGCTGGAAAGCAAAAGTCCGGGTTATAACCACCTTAGATACTGGGGTGGTGTTTGTGTGCCTGGCAGGTGCAGGGATGGCAGAGTAGGTTGTGGGGTATACAGAATTGCCTTGGACCCAGGGGTTGGTTGGGTCAGGTGGAAGGTAAAAGAGCATGGGTTCTGCTTTGGTCTGTGTGAGATTATTTGGGAGGAGATTGTTGGAAGGTGGAGCAAGGGATGAGAGGTTATTATTGAATTAATAAATGCAACTCCAATAAAAGAGTTGCTTGGAAATAAAGTATATAAGGACCTCAAGGAAAATGGGAAAGTCTTAGATCCCATCTATAGTGGGAAACATATCTACAATCAAAAAATCTTCAATGAAGATTTTTCAATTCAAAAAGATGATAGCATCAACACCAGGGTTGCAAGAGTGAAGACTTGCTCCTTGAGATGGCTTAAGTCTCCTTTCCCCATGATGGAGCTGCCAAAATCACAACCTAGCACCAAAAAGGTTCAAGCATGAGAAGGATCATTTGTTGTAGTATCTAAATATCAAAAGGATTCATCCTCCAAGGTAGCAACAAAGAAAAGGAAAGAGAAGGAAAGAATTGAGATAAGATCAAGTGAGGAGCTCTCATAAGAAATAAAGTATTAAGGCTCTCTAGGGGTGTGAGGAAACAATTCAAAAAGAGGTACCTCCAACTCCTTCCTCTACTCCACCTCATCAATCTCCTTTGCCTCCACCTCTTGCTCCAAATTCTCCAAATGACCCTCCTCCATTACTTCCACCTTCACCTCCACCATCTCCACCTCATGAGTCCACTTCACCCACTCATCCTCCACTTCCACCTTCTTCTCCACATGACCTTCCTCCTCCTCCTTATTAAGAAGATGAACCACCTATTCAAGAAGAGGAAGCATCAAATAAAATAGTGACAAAAGAAGAGGTGTTGGAAGAGGGAGAAATTCAAAAGAAATCCCTATTGAAAAAGAGTTACAAAGAGAAGTTCTTGTTGTAGGTACAATAGTAGAACTTCAAGAATAGGAAGTGGACCAAGTAAAAAAGTATCCAATGAACAGGGCTAGGGAGAGGGGGAAGAGATAAGAGAAGAAAGAAAACAAACCTAGAGACTGAGTAAGTTGACTCGGAAGGTTCCCATAACATAGAAATCATTCCCTCCGAATAAATGTGTCTTCTAATGTGCCCATTTTGTTAAATCATACTATTCAAATAAGGCAACAAATATATGTAGAAGGAGGTGACGAAAAGAGCCTGAGAATATTATCCAAACCCTTCTATTCTCCTCCAATGAGGAAGAAAATGGCCAAAAGAATATCCACTATCACCATAGACGAGTAGGTAAATAGAACAACTCAAATAGTTGGCCCTTTGGTGGATAAAATTGGATAAAAAATGAGGCCCGAAGATTACTAGACCAAGAAAGTTGATATGGGTGTGCAAATAAGGGAAGGAGATAAAAATTATCTCTAGATGTTTGTCTCTATTGTTGTAAAAAGGATGTAGAAAGATGAAAACATGAAGGAAGAGTTTAAAGCTCAAGTGGCCCAATTGACAACTTGTATAACCAATTTGATAGGACCAATGGATGGTGTTGCTCTTAAATCCACCCTACAAGTAGCACTAAAGGGAGAGGCTATATATTCTAACCCTGAGGGATGGATTCCTATGATAGAGAAGTGGAAAGAAGATTTTTTGGCCTTATCCAACAAGGTTCTAAGGAAAATAATAAATTTGTATCATTGCATTAGTGATGAGGATAGCCCAGCCCAAAAAAATGAGGTGGGGATAGATGAGGAATTATTGGTTTGGAAATATTACATCCCAATTTTGTACAAAATAAAGGCAACATCTACATAAGGTTTGATCAAAGCAAAAATAATTGAAGAAGAAGATCCAGATAAACCTCCTGAATGATTGAAGGTTTCACAGTTGAGAGTTAAGACATTGAATAAGTGTAAGGATAAATTGAATAAAAATAGAGGTCTAGCTTAATAGGCTATAACCAAGATTCAACAATTTGTTGAGAACTTGGTTTGCACATTCTGAGAAACACATAATTTAGTGAAAGTTCCTAGTAAATTATTCAAGGATTTGAAGAAGTTGATACAAGGTCAGGTTATGCAGGTGGCAATTAATAAGATGATGAAGGCAAGGCTTTACTCATTCCAAGAAGAGTTAGATTCCTTTTTCAAATTGCAAGAAAAAATGGAGAACTCATCTTTCAATCAGAGAATAAAGGTTTAGAATCATTGAGGCCCACCTATGGAGAAGATGAAAAAAGTGATCATTATCTTCACTAACAACTTCCCAAATTAATTGAAGTCAGTGTTCCTAGTTTTGTTTTAATTTTGAATAAATTTAATATAAATCAATGCCTAGGTTGTAATTCTAGATCTGGCATTTGATTTTAGTTTACTTCCATTTATGCTTTAGTTTCTTTAGTTTAGTCTTCGTTGGTCTTAGGAATGAAATTAAATTGATTTAGTTAGCTTTTAGCTCAAATTTAGTTAAACTTGAATAGATCTCACGTACTAAATTTAGTCTCAATTATCTCACTTTTAGATCCACGATTTATGGAGCCCAACATCCTATATATTTTTTATTTTGGACATTACAAAGGATCCAATTTTGATATATTTTGGTAAGATAAACTTATACATTCTTAGCGCGGCTTTCCTGCTGACTTTGCGAAGATCATATTTTTTGAGGAATTAAAGGATATGCCTATTTTGCATGCATATAAATCTCGTACATTGGTAATGGTATGATTGTTTTATCTTTCTAAGTTGAACAAATTAATGAAATCTCATATGTGATTTTGGAACTAAATTTTTTTCTCAGATTTGCAAATGTTTAATGATATTCTAATTTGATAAATTCTTAAAATATTTTTCTTAAATATATTTCCTTGGAATATTGCATCATTATTAATAACTATGTGAATTTCTAATTTATTTAACAGTGGCTTGTGAGGTTTTTTTATAAAGAGGAGCAAGGAGTTGTTATTGGTTAGCAAGTTGGTTGTGCTAACACCACCCTCAACAGTCATGTCTGAATTCAAAATGGGGAACAATGAAACAATTTCAATCATGGTAAAAGGGTCTATTATGATCTGAAAAAGAATAGTGATAAAAAGGAGATTGAGAATATTTATTTTCCCCAAGTATAAAGCATAATTTCTTGAGTGTTGGGAAACTAGTCCAAAGAGTTTACAAAGTGCTGATGGAGAAAAGTAATTGTATTTTCTTTGATAAATTGGGAGAAAAAATGTGGTAGAAAAAGTCCCAATGATAAAGAATAATATGTTTTCTCTATGAATACATAATTTTTATCAATCAAATTTGCAACATCTCCTCCTAGGAATGAAAAGTGTATAGTATTATAATATGAAAAAGTCTTCAATATTGTCATCCAAGGCCCCTTACTGCTCTATAATTTAAGGTATGAATACTTGAGTTAGCCCTGGACTGGGTTTCCAAGATTAGTATGCTTGTTTCCTTCACAATATTTTTCAAAAATCCTAAGATAACAAAAGAAAACCATTTTTTCTTGTTTCAACCCTTTTTCCTTTTGAAAATATAATAATAAATATATATTTTATTCTCCAAATATTTGCATTAAATCCTTGATTCTACCCAAGCCCAATTAACACATTTAAACACAATCTAATTTGCTATTCCACAATTTACAATTTAAGTATATATAAAGAATATTTCCATATTACTTTTGGAAACCAAAATTTCAATCAAATTAAATTAATATACATTATTTTTAGACACACAGAACAACTGAGAGGGGGTGAATTATTTATACATAAGAACATTCAAACCATAAGTAACCTTCAAACCCTTATTAAGCATTATCATGAATTTAAATAAGTGAAACATCAACACATCAACAACCATACATAATAGAACACCAGCTTTATGTGGAAAACCCTAATCAGAGAAAAACCTTGGTGAGGATTAACTCACATATATATGAATAATAATACTGAATATAATAGGCTCACTATGAGAAGGTATCTCTTAAAGGTTTCATTTGTGAGAATGGGAATAATAGAGACCTTACAGAGTCACTGCCTCAGGCGGCAGGATCCTGCAGCGGCTCTGCGCCGTGGCGGCCGGCTCGCGCTTGCGCTCTGGCGGAAGCGGTAGGCGGAGATGGCGGGGCGGCTGTTTTGTCGTTTTCGTCACGGGTGAACGGGTTGGCACGGTACTCGCGCTCGGATCGCGGCCAGTCCACATTGCTTATCCTCCGCTTCTCTCTACAACATCTCCAACAATTGAAATTTCTTATATATCCTCCACAACCTCAAATACATTCTCTAGGTCAACCTCAATGATATGTATGCACCTCAAACATTCAACCAAAAAATAGGTCAACACAAAAACCAAGACCCAAATCTACATTGACACACTTCAACATGCTTCCACAATCCACGACATCAGCAAAATAAATTCTCATCAACACCACACTAGAGATTGCAACAATATCCCCATATGTAACACCAACACATGCTCAACAACACACTAGAGGTTGATATAGGTTGACATCAATTACAACACTAAGGACAACATAGTGAAACAATCTCCCCATTGAAATTGATGAAAACACTACAAAAATCTCAAAAAATATCACCCTTTGTCATTGATGGCAACACTAGTTCTGAAAACCATCAACAAAAAAGAAACCTTGCATCAAGAAGTACTCCCCTTACTTGTGTAATGCCCTGTCTTGAAACCTAAAGAATGTTGCATTGTCTATGATAGTGTAACAATTTATTTTTTTAGTGTAAATATTAACTTAACTAATTGCAAACATTCCTTAAGGTATGCGACGACACACTACTAGTAAATCCCATACATGAAAAAAGTAAATAACATTGCATATATTTAATCCACATAAACTTAAAAGCATACATTGAATAACATTTAAATTACATCATTAAAGATATTAAGTACAAATAATATTCTAACATTGCATTAGAAATATCATTACAATACTCATTTTCCAAATGAGGTAGGTCAAATATGAATGTACAATTACATATTACAAAAATTCACCTCGTTAACAATTGAGGAGTGTTACACAAATAAAGTTTCCACTGATACAATTAAGAAAGTACTTATATCCACATATGAGCTCTCCATCCAAGAAGTACTTGTTGTCACGAACAAGAACTGGGGACCTAATGGAGTAAGGTGCACATTCCACCCAACCATGTGATACTCGTAGGTCCACCCCCCCTTGCTAGGAGATAGTAAAAAGGTTCCCTAGACATAACCTACAAACCCTAGACACAAGAAAAACCATAGACAGAACTATACTAGTACAAACTTAACTTATTGGTTACATTGCTTCCAGAACAAAATGATCAAATATGCTAAAATCACAAGGTCATTGTTATTTTAGGTGGAGTGTCATCACAATGTTGTATAGGTTACCTTGGTGTTTCTTCCTAGGTTCCGACCTCTGACTTGGGTTACCCTGGTAACCTCTTACAAAACCCGACCCCACATGCAAATTGTTGCATAACTGAATATCTTTTAAAATAACAAGATATTGATTTTCCATTCCAGGCCTTCTCAACTTATTCTCAAGACTGAACTAGCCCTTGAGTCTGTAAGTGAGGCTTATTAATCTAGTTAAAGGTTTTTAAACTAACTAATGTGTTGTTTTAGTTTTCACTAATTTACTAACTCTACATGAGTTACCCAGGCACCACTTTGTGTGTTGGCCCTCATAAAGAGCTACTCCCCTAAAAATAACATAAGGAATCTAAGTCCACTAACTAAGGTCGACAAGGTGCACATAAATCAACATCTATTAACATACATATCATGATGGATCTCACAATCTGTTCATAGAACTAGGTGTCTATAAATCATACAGAATCATGTGCACTACCCTAGTTTGTCCATAATATGAAACCATTATAAAAATTAACTCCCATTAAGAATTTACATCTGGAAGACTTAAAATCACATGTAACCCCAATTTTCCCAACAAGAATTTAAAACAACTTAAAGAAATTCAGGAAAAAATAAAAATCTAATGTTAGGATTTACTAAATCCAATCAAGTCAAGAATATAAGCACGAAATTAGTCAACTAAAACATAATTTCATTTTTCAATCAATATGAAAATTAGAACTATCATTTAACTCCAATTTTGCTTACATGCATTTTTTTTAATCTCTTTCCTTAATGCATATCAAATCATTTTTAATTAAACATTTATTTAAATATATATAAATATATATAAATAAATATTCTAAATTTTCCAAAATAAAAATAAAAATCATATTCACTCATTTATTTAAACAAAATTTATAAATTTTATGAATTTAAATTTACATATATATATATTATATAAAATATATTATAAATAATATAAGTTATATATATATATATAATATATATATATAATATATATATATTATAAATATTATATATTACAAATAAGAATTAAAATAAAAGATAAAAATCTGAAATTAAAGATTTTCGTGCTCTAAATTCGTTTTCTGAGAATGACCATACAATGGATTGTTGGGTACTTCCTACAATACCTAAAGGTACGTGTTGAGCATATCATCACGTGTGAGGGTAGTGGCGGCTTCCTCCACAACCGTCACCCCTTAGGGCCAATTGTGGGGTAATCCCGTGGCCATACAAAGCACAAAAAAATCTTTATTTATTTTTTTAAATAAGAAAACTCTGACAATTTTAAAATCGCGTACGATGATTTCTAAAATCATTCAACACTGCGATTTTCAATAAAAGCATTATATATATGTATTTGTATATGTATATGTATATATAACACTAATATATATATATACATATATAAATATATATATATATATATAAATAAATAAATAAATATATATATATATATATATATATATATGTATATATATATATATATATATATATATATATATATATATATATATATATATATATATATATATATATATATATATAATTTTAAATAACAATAAAAATATTGTAACTGGGCAATTATTTTCAACAGGGTTTTCTATAGGAAACTGGGAAAACTACAAATTTGAACAATTTATTCCCAAATTAATAATTTCAATAACAGAGGTTTTCATATCAAAACCCCCAAATTCCAAGATCTTTTCTATAGGTAGTATTTATCAAAATTCTACTCAAAGGTTTCTTTTTCCCAAATCTAACAACAGGTTTAACAAAGAATTTAATTTAAAATTTTACAAAGATTTCTTCTATTTCTTTGAGAAATTACTATTGTTTAACAAAGATTTTGTGTTGCCTTCTAATTTCACTAAATAATCTTGTCTCGTAAAATACACAGAGAGGTTTTCAAATTTCTACAGAATTATTTTTCACAAAAATCACCGAAAAGTATAGAAGTCACAAACACAATAATTTCCTCAAGCAATCTTTTAAATTCACAATTTAACAAAACTTACACAAAACTAATTCTTACACGGGCCATCTTTTCAAAAGAAAATAAATTAAATAAATGGGGAAAAACTTGTATTCCCGTAGCTTGAAAAATTGACTGTTGAAGAGAAGCTTTTCCTGCTACATGCACTTCCAAAGCCTTTATAAAATCTCCTCTTTCCACAAGAATGCAAATACTAAACCAGAAGCAATCCAAAACTTCTTCCAGAATTTTTTTAAAATCAAACCCAAAAGAATTCACAAATTAACACAATTCAATTTTCAGCAGAACTTTGTTCTTTCTCATTTCCAATGAAGTGGTTTTCTTGTTTTCGCCAAATCATATAATATCTTCTCCGAGAGAATCCTCAACAAGAAAATTGCAATAAATTTAACCAACACACATGGCAAGAACAAAATATCTTCTAAGAAACTCACGGGTAATTCTTTCTTTCCTCATATATCAAGAATTCAATTTA
>VDFB02214391.1:0-27651 GCA_007258455.2 Sequoia sempervirens
TCCTTGTCCTTCGAAATCTTTTGGGTTTCTCTATTCTATAACTTGGAACAAATAGTTTGTTATAATCCATAATCAGCCTATTGGTAGGTAACGTTTATGTGACTTGTTCAATCACATAGTCATCTACAATGTCAATAAATGATTTACCATAAACCTTTGAGTTGTATGTACAACAAAGCACAAGTTGTGGGTAAGAATGAGGACAGCAAAGTAGGATTAAATTTACAAACTCCATTTGATTGTGTCACTCTCAAGCACATTACAATACCATGTCTATGCATCCATTTCAATTTTAATATTCTCATTAATACAATTATCTTTGTCAAATTGAACCTTCATACATACCAATATAACTTATCATCCATAAAAATCAAAAGTGTTAATTCTTGACATGATATATTTGATTTTACAAACACTTGCAATTTTTCATTCTGGTTAGTTGAAATAGATAACATTTTACATGGAAACAAAAAAATTATGAGTTTTCTATTATTATACATTCTACATAATCATATCAAATATAGTTGAACTTGAATTAAAAAAATCAAATACAAATTCACTTACCTTTTTTGCTTAACTTCTATGATAAACACCATTATTTTGTTTTTTTTTTCCTTCTATCATGTCATACACTCTACGAATTCCATCCTACTCAGTCATTATTTTAAGAAACTATTGAAGGACTTGATTGATCTTCCACCATACAATAAATAGGCCTGCAAAAACATAAGAAAAAGTAATGGGTGAAATGAAAAGAAATCACAAGAAACTTGAAATAGATTTCAGCCCATTTATCATCCTTAGGGGTGTAATGTAATATCTATAAGGAAAGAATTTTTTTGCAATTTATAAAGCATTTTTTCAAACAATTCAAGTGCCTTGTCTATGTGTAACCATAATGGTTATTATTTTGTTAGTTTGATGATTGAAGAAAAAAAAATTATGACAAAGAATTTGTAATATTTTTCCCTCTTCCTCCTCTATTGACTTATCTTTCCCTAGCGGTACTATTCTAATCATGTGGGTTGATAAAATAAAATCACTTTTTCTAGTTTTTACAAGGATTGAGATGCAGTCCATGTTCCTATAATAATGAGAGTTTGATGACTATGGAAATGATGTGAAGCTGAAGGATATAAATGCATTTGTATGCATATTTATAGAAAATACAAAGAACCGCTTTCCTTACGACTATACAAATACAAATACAATATGAACTGCACATAAGCCTGCGGAGAGAAAAATTTAAACCAATTAAGCATAAAACCATAATTAATATTTTGATCTATAGAACATTGCAATAGACCTCAATTGCTTTATCCAACAGTTTTAAAGATAAATATTAATTTTTATTTATTTTTCAATAAATAATATACATCCTGTAATTGTTGGCATTAGGAAAACAGCAAATAAAAATAAAAACTTTTAATTGGTTGCATGGTTCATAAAATTAATTACAAATTAAAGTGTTTTGAACACAATAGTACCTGCTTAAAAGGCAGGCACTAATAAGATAGTAGCAACTATTCTAATTTCTAAAACGCAAGTGTCTTCTTAACTAGTGAAGCTGTTATGCTCTAGAAATGCAAAGTCAAGACCATATATTTTTGTCCTTAGATGAAAAAAAATTGCACAGGTACACTTAGCTTGAAGTATGATAAGCAGAGGACTAAAACACATTTCTGAGTCCAACTAAGAGAAAACTAGGAACTTGTTTACCCTTGACATGTGAGCATGAAACACACAAGATTGTAACAAAAATTTGATCATTCATCAACACAATCAGAAGCCCCAGTCACACTTGAGAAATTAGTCCAAAATAGTCCAGGATTGTAATGACTTGGGTTGGGGAAATTGTTGACGGGGAATATTTATTTCTGGTAAATATAAGTAGAGTTAACCGAGGGAAGGAATGACTCCCAACAAAGCAATGAAATTTTCTGAATTTGTTGATATTGGCATGTACATTTTATCTTTGCCTCAGTTCTCTTACTGCTTGTGTTTTAGTCTAAGTTTACAGAAACAAAAAGCCTGGGACTCTGTATTTTTCTGATGGTCAAAACATCATGAGAGATTTGCTTATATTTGGTGTTAAGAATAGTCTATAAACATGCTGCACAGGTCGATTAATCCTTTCATACAACAGATTTTCCACATACCAATGATGAAATTACGCATTCTTGTAAAGCAGTCTGCTCTGTTTTTATAATGGTCAATTGACCAATCTTATGTCTCATGGAGAGAAATCAAATAAAACAATATAATAAAAACATGAAAATATATATATATATATATATATATATTTACAGTCTATCTAACAATGCAACTGTCCAAAATAATAAAAGTAGTCACTATCCAACTATAACAATATATGTCTGGAAAGTGTCGGTTCATTCGGAACATACCTCTGGAAATCCTTGCCTTGAAGTACTTGTATCCATTTCCAGGCAAACTTCAACGAAACAAGGTCATACATTAACAATGCGTCGTATGCAATTTAGCAAGTGGAACCTCAAAGTCGAATGGAGCTTGCTAGATGGATGCAAAAAAATGCATGAAACGATGAAATGAATGGTAGAATTTCTTTTTGAATTTGCACCAAGATTTTGGGCAGCTTTCCATTTCGATTTACGTAATCTTCGCCAAGACCTTAGGTGGAGAAAAAGAAAGAACACATGGCATAGAAGATCCAAATATGCCCGCCTCTATGCATGCCGTAACAAAAAAAACTGAAAAGAAAAATATGAAGTTATGGTCTCTGGAACCACGGAACTGCCCAAAATAATAAAATCAGTCACCATCTAACACAATTAAAAAAACTGTACCAAAGCTAGAACAGGGGATAACACGAAAAACAATGCAAAAAACAGAAAGAAGAAAACAGTGTTAAATATATGCAGCTTCCCACCTGGTTGCTGCATTTTGGGACATTTTCATCTTGAAACATTGACATTTCTAGAGCATTTCATTACACCCCCGTTTCTTAACCACACGCTCAGAACAAAAATGCAGCTGCGCCAAATGAACTGCTTGAAGATTAAAGGATTCGCCCTTTGGATTGTGTAGTGTTTCTTCTTAAAAGGCAACCAACGCATCACCCTTTTCCCAAATTTCTCCATTTGCAAGAGAAGAAGCCGAAGCAATCTGATCGCTCTGTTCACGGCTTAAACGCACTCTCACATCTTTAAAACGAAAATGGCACTCATTACAAACTCTTTGATCTTCCTCACGGTCATACTGCCGTCCAAAATAGAAATCGCCAGCTGGTGTATTTGGCAGTTTTATTGATTTTCGACCGTATATTACGGACGCGGCTCATCTCCAAAAACAACATACGTAAACACGCCCTAAAAACGTAGCATACCTTCATATGTAGGGCCCATCAAGGAAGGGGGCGGACAGTAAGCGGTAATGATGGAAGACGGCAAAAACGGCAAAGAACGGCAGGGTTTTGCCACCACATTTATTTTTTCAATGTATTATTGTATTTAAATTTATTATATGTTTATAATGGGGGCTAAATCACCGGACAAAAACACTTATGTATAGACATTATAGTGTAGTTTAGGGAAAAAAATGTAGATTAGCAGATTAGAGCATAAAATAAGATAACCCAAAAGCAAACAATGAAATATAAAGAAGTAACAATACAAAAATAAGGAAAAAGTTTACCGAATGTCTTCAATCTTTATGATTGACTTCCATTGCACCTTCTTTATTTGCTGCAATATTGTGTTTATGGGATGCAAGTGTGCTAGAAAGCAAATGTTAGGCCGTTCTATCAAAGTCGCGACACAAATTTTGTTAAGCAACTATGAAGCAAGCCTATGGAAATGCCAAAATGTCAGGTACAAGAGAGATGTAGAGGTCTTAGATTGGTTAAGGCGTAAATTGCATAAGATTAAGAGATGTGCAAATGAGACCAAAATTGCCATTTTATAGAGAAGTCAATTTTTGGTGAATGGCCAAGATTGAAGATTGACAAATGCCCTAAGATCAATGGTTAAAATTGAATGTGACAACCCACAATTAGGGTTAGGGAAACATTAAAGTAAATTTGAAATGAATGGTCAATGTTTGATTTTAGAAAATCAAATCAAGGGACAAAATTGCATGTGACAAAGAGATAAGAATGGCACAGAAAAAAAGAAAGCTGGGAAAATCAAATAATAATAGAAATTATTTGATTTAAGAGGGAAAATTGCTATTATGAATTAAAAATTAATTCAATTCAAAAGATGGGCCTATGTGAAAATAAATAATAAATTTCTAATTATTTACGAAGAGAGGGAAAATCAGAAAAATTAGGAGAATGTCAAAGTGGAGAATAATTAAAATAAATTTATTTAATTATTTTAAGAAGACATTGAACATTGATGACATATTTAAATAAAATAAATAAAATTTGCTTATTTAAAATGTCCAGGAGAACAAGGACAAGAATATTTTAATCATAGAAAAATGTTAGAGTTAGTGATGTATTTAAAATAAATAAATGATCAAAGATGAATAAAAGATAAAATTGATTAATGGTGTAAGATTATTTAATTAGTGGTTGAATTTGGACCATAGGACATAATTTAGATATTTTTATTATGTTGAAAAGAAATATGGAGAAAAATAAAGTTTATAGGCCTAGGTCAATTTTATGTGTCTACATTTTGTACCTCTTTGTCATAATGCAGTTTATTGCATTGTGACAAAAACCGACATGTCCTAGTGAAGATGCGGAGTATTTATTCGGGGAAAATTTTCAAATTTTAGTCAGTGACAAGAAAATTTGGAAAGTGTTTGAAAAAGTTAATTTGACAATCAAAAAATCATTGGTGCGATCGGTAATTTGGAAAGTGTTTGAAAAAGTTAATTTGACAATCAAAAAATCATTGGTGCGATCGGTTTTAGATTTCGAGGTGTTTAAAGCAGCCAAAAGGTTGGTCAAAAGAGCCTACAATAATAAAATTTTGAAGAGAATCCCACTTTTAGCCTATAAATAGGTTCAACATGGGTAAAAAGTCAATTCATTTTCACTTTTACCTTTGGAAATTTGAGAGCTCAGAGAGAGGAGACTTCGGCGAAGATGGTGATTCCAGTGTCTGAGCACCACAGTTACATTTTTCAGACTTTCAAACGATCAGAGGGCACAGACGCATTGGTAAGTATGCCTTACCCACTTCGTCATTTCATTGTTTTATGCGCATTTTTAGGGCTATAAGTTAGGGTAACAAATGCGTTGCTACGCATTCACGTTTGCATAAGCTGCATTCATATTTGCATTCAACGCATTTGATGTGTCATGATGCAAACGTAAAGGATCTGTTCAAGAGTGACGCATTCGCAAGTTTGTAAGACACAATCGTCGTTTTGCAATGCAAGTGATAGTTAGAGTGACGCAGTCATTTTGTTACAATGCAAACGAAAGGGCATTCAACGCAACTGATTTGATAATGACGCATATGCTAGCAAAAGCAACACGTGCTAATGATTAACACATTTGTGAGCTCATGTGACACAAACATTTTTTCTTGATGCATATGAAGAGTCGAGCAATCCAATTGACTTAGCGCGACACATTTGACTAAGGTTGACTTCGTTTTAAACACAATTTTTGCTTCTTTTTTATTAGATAGATGGTAACAGTGATGCTTCAATGATGTGCTAACTCTCATTTCTGCATGTGCAGAAACAAATATCACCCATCTACACATGCGAGTTCAGGGCTTCGACCTATGCATTTGAGGATCAGCTGCGAGACAGAGAGTGTAGCCGATTGATGCGACTTGGATTATACTATGTGACCTATATGCCCATTGTTTGGGCAAATAGGGGACTTTTGACAGCATTGGCCAAGAGATAGCATTCAGAGACATGTTCCTTCCACTTGCCGATGGGAGAGGCCGCTATAACATTGGAGGATGTCTATTGGATTTTGTGCCATCCGATCCAAGGGGAGGGAGTTGTCTATGATCCACATGCAGGGCATCAGGTTATTATCGAGTTTTATGAGGTTGATGATGGTGCAAGACTAGGCATCGAGGGGTACGAGATTCGGTGCAAGTTCATGGTAGAGCATTATCCTCAATGGGATGCGATGTTATGCACATTGATTATGGCTGTCTTGACTCCAAATTTTTGTGGACATGAGTTCCCTATTGGATGGGGAGATGTTCTTTTGTAGATGAGGTGAGAAAGGACTATTTTTGATTGGGGACCTGTCTGCTTGGCATGTTATATCATCAGTTACATGAGGCGGCGTACAAAGGTGTGCATAGCATCAGCTGTGGGATGACCTTATGATCTGGGCTTGGGAGCATATCCCTGTCTTTCATCCACCTAGTCAGAGACCATAGCTGGTTGAGGGGATTCCCTACGTTTATTTGTATGCAAGCGCTCTTTAGTAGACTAGAGTTGGAGAGATAGGCTACTAGTGGGAAGTTGTTACTGATGGAATTTGTCTAGAGGTTATTACAAAGAGTTATGCATAGTGGGCCGGTAGGGGTGATCATTTTCCATTTTACAAACAGTTCAGATATCTGATTGGTTGCATGGTGCAATTTTGCAGAGTTTCTTTTGGTTTTGTGAAATTGCGACAATAAGCCTAGAAAGACGGGTGACATCTCTAAGCTGCAGCATGGTTTGGACTTCAAGTGGGAGAGTGTTATAAATGTGAAGTTCAACCGGCTCTACCCCTTGGTTGTACCTCTTCAATTTCTCTCAGATTCCCAAATGCTTCTATCTATTAGGGATGTTAAATTATAATATACCTTGGATAGAAGAGCTTGTATTTTTGTTGTTCTACAATAAAGATATTGTACCTTCCTTTCGTGGATGGCCATATTGGAAAACCACATAGTCTTTGTAATTTTGTTGTAGAGTGCTTTTTCTGCTTTTTCGCGATGCTCAATTCATTTAAATTGCTCAATTATTTAAAAGTGGCTGACACCTTAAATCAACGGGCACATCAACAACAGTTTTTTGATGCCAAATCAATGATCAATGAAGTGACTCCAGAATTCTTTAGCATGCGCTGGGAATCACAAATCCAGCGATTAACTCACATCCATTATCTTCAGGAGCACTCAATCAGGTTCTAAATCTCTTTCGTCCGTCCACTTGTTTTGGTATTGTGATAAAACTAATAGGTCCTAGGAGGAAGCGAAGAAAATATATTTTATTGTATATCAAAAAGTAAATTTTGATGAAATGTTTGCATTTTTATTCTATAGATAGAAAAAAAATTAACTGTTATAACTATTGTTGGTTAATAGATTTGTCTTCTTGAAAGGCAATTTAATATGACTCTTTATTGCCCAAAAGGAAGAAAAATTATTAACGATCAGTTGGAGAGTTCATCATTTCATTGTTGATCTTCCTCTGAATTTTGATGAGGTACAACTCCCTCCTTAGATCTTCAATAAAATATTGAAACAAAAATTTAAATGATGTGTGGTTTTGAATTGAAAGCAAAAAGGCATGACTAACATTGGTTCATAACCATGATACCAAAGCGACAAGACTTGAAACACATATTACTAATACCTCAACCCAAAGTATGGAGTATCAGCAACAAAGGAGTGTCAGCAACAAAGAAAAGATTACTCAAGTTTAATCCTCACTCAATTCCAAAAGAAAATAAATGTAAATCGATGAAGTATTGTGTTCACAAAGGAAAGATTATTCATATATTTATCAAAGCTCAAAGGCTTATGCATAAATATTGACATTACGTTTCAATCTCCAATGTTCACAGACACTAAATATCCTTTGAAACGAGTTATTGATCCTACTTCATTAATTCTCCTCTTACACCCCCTGTTGAACATAGGTTGTCATTGATGTCAAAATTTGTTGTCAAAGGTTGTTAGGAATATCATTGATGTTATTTTAATTTTTTCTATGTTGGTAATTTTACTGTCAAGATACAAAATCAAGAAATATATATTATTACATATATTTTTTCTTTTTATTCCTCTAGATCTGCTTTACTTAGAATGATATTTCATTGTCTTCCTTCTATATCTGTTGGTGTATTTGATTTATCTTTTTGACTCTTTATCTTTCCCTAACATTCTTCTCTTGCTTAATATTTTTTACTTCACATATTCCACAATCATTACATATACTATCATGAGGAGAGTCAATTCCTTGAATGGTCGCATTCTATGCAAAGAGAGATAACTCTAAGAATAAATATACCTCTTCATAACAAATGCAACTCTTCCTAATCCATACGAATCACACCTTTTATTTCATTTAAGACAAATTGGAATGAGACAAATTTGTCTTATATAACTTTTGTCTTTCTATAAACAAAACAATGATCACAGCTTTTTATTCACTTTAATTGATGCCTTTTGTTTTCCTTAATCATTGCTTATTATCACTTAACTTATATTCATTTCCTTTAAAAATGAAATCGCTACTTTCTACAAAGTAACCACTCCATGTATATTCGTTGTTGTCCAAAGGTAATGGTGAATTGTTGCCTAGTATTAATTAAAACAAGTATATATATATATATTATTTATTAATAATATTTATAAAAAATCTGAGAGATATCCTTCTTGAGGTGCCTATTTTTTAATCAATTTGCATGTCGGTTACATTTCTTTTAATATCTTTTCTTTTATAATATATATAGAAAATAAATTTGCATGTCGTTACATTTCTTTTATATGCATGTCGATTGCGTTTCTTTTTTTTCTTTTATAATATGCCAGGGAGAAGAACATCAAAATAAACATAGCTTCAAAAAATGTACACGCATCCTGTGCTTTCATTGTAGAAGCCTCTTGGCTTAATTAGATCACAACCCTCTTTTGTCTATTATGAATTTTGTCTTTTTCTTTAATTTTGTCTTTATATGATTTTGTTTTTATTTGCCCCTTTGTCTTATGTGCTCCTTTCAAAAATACTTAAACCTTTTCTATCGTAGCCTTCTTTAAACATGACCACTGCCTTATTAATAACAATTGTTTAAGTCTTATCATGATCGCCACTTATTAATATAGTAATATCCATTTATCATGATCGCTGCCATAAGTTTAAATCTTTAATTTAAACTTCTATATTGTTGCACTGCAAAATATCATTGTTGTGTATTTATGTGTCTTGCATCATTATTTTTTGGTTGGCTGGTAGCATGTGTCTTGCATCTGAAATGATTTGAATCATAGCAACTTTCCTCACATACAACCTAAATGTTTCTCTTTAGGATGGAGCCTTGCCATAAATCTTTTTGTTATCCATTATGTTGAATGTGGAACTGAAACAAAAATTTCTTTTCTTCATATATAGCAGTCATTCTTGCTGTATTCATGAATGTGACTCAAGGCCTACCAAACCTTCAAAATTTTTCTCTTGCTTTGGAGACATACTCCCCATCTTTTTATATGATTCTGTATATATGATACTTCCCATATCATGACACATGCTTTTTAATCATAAAATTTATCATTCTTAAGAGTAGTCACAACTGCAGGTAATCTTGAAATGCCTCCATCACACCAATGTACAGGTCTTGAATATGATCAATATATTCATGCTGCTCTACTTTTGTATCAGCATATCTTAAAGAGCAACACCTATTTCTCATGCCACCTTTGACATACCTTCCATCAATGACAACTGCCAACAAACTCGTCCATACATCAATGATACTATGCCTAGACAACAAAATCCTCCTTGACATGACTTTGACATCAATAACAACTTCGTCATTTCAACTTTGACATCAATGACAGCATTTCCAACAAAGTTCACAAAATAGAAGTCCAGACGAGGGCATTATTAACTTACTTATTTGTTAGGAATTTACATTTGAAAAAGTATGGATGATAAAGAAACAATTTACAAGCTAAAAGGTGGGTAGGTAAAAATGCTACTAATAAAAAGCTTACTTAGTTGTTTGTTATTTAGGGGCATCAATATCTAAAACAAAACAATGTGTTATTTTACTTTCAGCCTTATTGATCAAGCTTGAGCAGCCGAGATTTGACCCAAAATGTTACAACAATTTTTTTTTTTGGCATTTGTTTGAAGGTAGCGGGAGAGTATTGTAGAGAGTTGGAAATCACATGTCAGATTAGCAGTACTTCAATTACCTTATAAATATCATATGTCGGTAGCACTGAATGTTCATTTGACCAATCTTATGCCTCATGCAAAAAATAATGTTGTTAGAGAATCTTGGGAGATTGATTAAATGAGATAGAGGTTTAAAGTGAACCATACAAATGACATAATTAGTTTAGTGGTCCTTTCCATTCGTTTTCCGAAAGTTTTGATGGGCACAAGATAGTTGAGGTAACTTATATAGTATACTCCTTACATAGAGAAGTAGTGAACGTATGTACATATCATACTCACCTACAAAGTTATTGACGAGTTATCACATATACAAGGCCCTATAATTTAACCCTGGAGCAGTAGTATAAACTTTTGGAGACGTAATGATGCAGTGCAAGGACCACGAACCCAATGAAGGGCTATTGATTCAAGCAGCTTACAAGAACATAACATAAAATTTTGAAAAGAAGAAATAATAAATAACAAATATATTCAAAGTTATGTAAACTGCCAAACCGAAATTAAACAAAACAACTTCAACATTGAAGATTTTACATGAGCTCTTGTGACTGGAACAGTCTTTTCCTACAGATGAAAACCACAATAGAAATGACCCGAATTTGGAATAAGAACATTAAATGAGTTTCACAGAACTATGATAGAAATTGGCATAAAAAACCTTACAAACAAAATTAGTCCAAATCTAAAAACAGTAATCAACTGTCACACTGCTTCACACCAAAAATTTGAAAATACATGCTTAGTGATAATGTTCTTTTATTTTAACACAAGACTGACTTCCAAACTCTTCCTAATACCCTTACCAGAAGCCTCGACTCTCCTCTTTCTCAAATTTCCATCCCCCAAGCATCCACATATTAAACTCTAGTTTTATTTTTTCCCTGAAGAAAATGGAGACCGCCCAGTAATTACACAAGAAACCACCACACTAGTTAAGGATCATGATATATTAATCGATTGAAAATAAAAAATATATTTATATTTATATTTTCATTTAATTAATAGATATGGATAGATAGTAACCACAATGATGCATTTTTCAACTGTTAAGACAATTTAAGGAACACATTCACATTAAATTGACAAAAGCCACCAGAAATCCAAAAAATTGCCCATAAAGAAAGACTCCACTACCTATCATTGTGTCTCCTACAAGATGCTCCTGCATCATAGTCAACCACAACCCTTAACCAATTTTAATTGACTGTGCAACAACTAAAAAACATTCAGATGACTATATTACCTTTTTAAAACAAAAATCACTTTAAAATGAGTTATTAACTGTATAAATAAGGTGTAGAAGAGTGATAAACTTTCTTGAAACTTACCCTAAAATTCGCTGCCTCTTTGAAAATTCAATTGGGTGTAGAAGTCCTCTCCAGTTTAAGATCAATTACTTGACAAAAATCCTGGCATAGATTCTTTGAATATTGAGAGAATTGTAGAGTGTATTGCATGATAGAAGCAAAAAATCAGCGAAACAATGGTGTTTATCATAGAAGTTAAGGAAAAAGGTAGGTGAATTTGTATTTAATTTTTTTAATTAAAGTTCAACTATATTTTTATATGATTATGTAAGATATATAATGAAACTCATAATTTTTTGTGGTTGTCTTGAGAATGTTATCTATTTCAACTAACGAGGAATGAAAAATTGCAGAAGCATTCATAAATCAAATGTATTGTAATCAGAAATTAACACTTTGTACTTTTATGGATGATAAGTCATACTGGTATGGATAGGGGGCTCAATTTGACAAAAATAATTGTATTAATAGGAAGATTAAAATCGAAATGGAAGCAGGGACATTGTATTGTAGTGTGCTTGATAGAGAATCAAATGGAGTTTGTAAATTTAATCCTACTTTATTGGCCTCATTCTTACCCACACCTTGTGCTTTGTTTTACATACAACTCGAAGGTTTATGGTCAACCATTTATTAACATTATGGATGACCATGTGATTGAACATGTCACACAAACATTACCTACCAATAGGTTGCTTATGTGTTATAAGGAATTATTCATTCCTAGTTACAGAAAAAAAAAAAAAAAAATATTTTGAAGGGCAAGGACAAGGACATTGAAGAAGACTTCTAAGACTTCTGAAATTTGAAAGTAGATAAATTTTACATCTTTAAAATTTTGATATGTTTAATAATTATTATGACAAACATATACATTCATAGCAAGTGTCATATGTGACCACTCTAACTATGAACTTAAGTGAAGTCATTAGTGATATATTTCTATGTTACATGCTGACAATTTATTTGTTTGAATGTCTTTGTCAATTTTTATGTATCCAATATTTGTAGTGTACACAATACATTGTGCTTGTACATAAAAGGGATTGTGATATCAAGCGTGGTAAACCTTTCAATACATTTCCGGCGAGTGATGATAATGGATGCATAAAATGACCTTCATTTTAGGTGCGTTTGAATGGCATCATTTTCATGCATCATAAAATCCCACTTTGCTCTAAGTGCAATGTATTGTCTGCTAAATATTGGATAAATAAAAGAGTGAGCCGAAGACATTCAAACTCTTTAATTCAAGCTAAGTATTGTATTAACTATGAAAAATATATCCTTGATGACTTTCATAAGTTCATAAGTTAGAAATGATCTATATGACACTTGTTATGAATGTATATGTCAGAATAATTATTGCACATATCAACATTTTTAAGATGTAGAATTTATCTACTCTCAAAATTGAAAAGTCTTAGAAGTCTTCTTCAATGTCCTTATCCTTGTCCTTTGAATTTTTTTTGGTTTCTCTATTTTGTAACTTGGAATGAATAGTTTGTTATAATCCATAATCAACCTATTGGTAGGTAACGCTTATGTGACATGTTCAGTAAACATCAGTCATCCACAATAATAAATAAATGTTAGGCCTAAACCTTCAGATTCTTAATATTGCAACAAAGCAAAGCGTGGGCAACAATGAGGATGAAGAAGTAAGGATTAGGTACAAACTCCGACTGTTCGTCACTCTCAGTACGTTGCAATACCATGTTCACATCATCCATTTGGACTCTAATATTCCTATTAATGCAGTGTCTTTATCAAATTGAACCTCATCCACTCTGATGTGACATATCGTCATAAGGTAAAAGTGTTAATTCATGACACTATCGTTTACAAGCTGCAATTTTTCATTCTGGTTGGTTGAAATGAATCGCGATGCATGACAACAAAAATTGTAAGGTTTTCTGTTATTGCCGTTCTGCATATCATATCAATATAGTTGAACTTGAATTTAAAAATTCAAATACAAATTCACTTACCTTTTTCACTTAACTTTTATGATAAACACCATATTTTGTTGATTTTTTTTTTTCTTCTATCATGCCATGCACTCTATGAATTCCATCCAGCTCAAATGGTATTTTAAAGAAATTGTTGAAACAGCTCAAGTTGTCCTTCAACCATGCAATAAATGGGCCTGCAAAACATAAGGAAAGTAATGGGAAAAGAATGAAAGAAATCTGAAACTTCAAATGGATTTCAGCCCATATATCATCCTTAGAGTGTAATGTAATATTTATAAGAAGAAACTTCTTGCAATTTATAAAGCATTTTTCAAAAGTTCAAGTGCCTTGTCTGCTGCATAATAATAATGGTTATTATTTGCACATTGGTTTGATGATTGAAGAGATGATTTTATGACATAAAAAGTTCATAATATTTTTCCCTCGTCCTCCTCTATTGTCTTATCTTTCCCTAGCGACATGTATTCTAATCATGTGGGTTCAGTAAAATAAAATCACTTTTTCTAGTTTTTACAAGGATTGAGATGCAGTCCATGTTCCTATAATGAAGTTTCCCAGTGACTATGAAATGATGTGAAACTGTAGAAAGGATATAAATGCATTTATGCATGCATATTTATAGTAAATACAAAGACACTTTCATACGACTATACAAATACAATATGAACTGCACATCGCCTGCGGAAAAATTTAAACCAGTGTACAAAAACCATAATTAATATTTTTGATCTATGCGAACATTGCAATAAGACCTCAATTGCTTTATCCAACATTTTAAAGATAAATATTAATTTTTTATTTATTTTTCAATAAATAATATACATCCTGTAATTGTTGGCATTAGGAAAACAGCAAATAAAAATAAAAACTTTTAATTGGTTGCATGGTTCATAAAATTAATTACAAATTAAAGTGTTTTGAACACAATAGTACCTGCTTAAAAGGCAGGCACTAATAAGATAGTAGCAACTATTCTAATTTCTAAAACGCAAGTGTCTTCTTAACTAGTGAAGCTGTTATGCTCTAGAAATGCAAAGTCAAGACCATATATTTTTGTCCTTAGATGAAAAAAATTGCACAGGTACACTTAGCTTGAAGTATGATAAGCAGAGGACTAAAACACATTTCTGAGTCCAACTAAGAGAAAACTAGGAACTTGTTTACCCTTGACATGTGAGCATGAAACACACAAGATTGTAACAAAAATTTGATCATTCATCAACACAATCAGAAGCCCCAGTCACACTTGAGAAATTAGTCCAAAATAGTCCAGGATTGTAATGACTTGGGTTGGGGAAATTGTTGACGGGGAATATTTATTTCTGGTAAATATAAGTAGAGTTAACCGAGGGAAGGAACGACTCCCAACAAAGCAATGAAATTTTCTGAATTTGTTGATATTGGCATGTGCATTTTATCTTTGCCTCAGTTCTCTTACTGCTTGTGTTTTAGTCTAAGTTTACAGAAACAAAAAGCCTGGGACTCTGTATTTTTCTGATGGTCAAAACATCATGAGAGATTTTCTTATATTTGGTGTTAAGAATAGTCTAGAAACATGCTGCACAGGTCGATTAATCCTTTCATACAACAGATTTTCCACATACCAATGATGAAATTACGCATTCTTGTAAAGCAGTCTGCTCTGTTTTTATAATGGTCAATTGACCAATCTTATGTCTCATGGAGAGAAATCAAATAAAACAATATAATAAAAACATGAAAATATATATATATATATATATATATACAGTCTATCTAACAATGCAACTGTCCAAAATAATAAAAGTAGTCACTATCCAACTATAACAATATATGTCTGGAAAGTGTCGGTTCATTCGGAACATACCTCTAGAAATCCTTGCCTTGAAGTACTTGTATCCATTTCCAGGCAAACTTCAACAAAACAAGGTCATACATTAACAATGCGTCGTATGCAATTTAGCAAGTGGAACCTCAAAGTCGAATGGAGCTTGCTAGATGGATGCAAAAAAATGCATGAAACGATGAAATGAATGGTAGAATTTCTTTTTGAATTTGCACCAAGATTTTGGGCAGCTTTCCATTTCGATTTACGTAATCTTCGCCAAGACCTTAGGTGGAGAAAAGGAAAGAACACATGGCATAGAAGATCCAAATACCCGCCTCTATGCATGCCGTAACAAAAAACTGAAAAGAAAAATATAAGTTATAGTCTCTGGAACCATGGAACTGCCAAAATAATAAAATCACCATCTAACACAATTAAAAAAACTGTACCAGAGCTAAAACAGGGGATAACACGAAAAACAATGCAAAAAAAAAGAAGAAAACAGTGTTAAATATATGCAGCTTCCCACCTGGTTGCTGCATTTTGGGACATTTTCATCTTGAAACATTGACATTTCTAGAGCATTTCATTACACCCCCGTTTCTTAACCACACGCTCAGAACAAAAATGCAGCTGCGCCAAATGAATTGCTTGAAGATTAAAGGATTCGCCCTTTGGATTGTGTAGTGTTTCTTCTTAAAAGGCAACCAACGCATCACCTCTTTCCCAAATTTCTCCATTTGCAAGAGAAGAAGCCGAAGCAATCTGATCGCTCTGTTCACGGCTTAAACGCACTCTCACATCTTTAAAACGAAAATGGCACTCATTACAAACTCTTTGATCTTCCTCACGGTCATACTGCCGTCCAAAATAGAAATCGCCAGATGGTGTATTTGGCAGTTTTATTGATTTTAGACCGTATATTACGGACGCGGCTCATCTCCAAAAACAACATATGTAAAAACGCCCTAAAAACGTAGCATACCATCATATGTAGGGCCCATCAAGGAAGGGGGCGGACAGTAAGCGGTAATGATGGAAGACGGCAAAAACGGCAAGAACAGCGCAAGTTTTTGCCACCACATTTCATTTTTCAATGTATTATTGTATTTAAATTTACTATATGTTTATAATGGGGAGAAGCTAATCACCTGACAAAAACACTTATGTATAGACATTATAGTGTAGTTTAGGGAAAAAAATCTAGATTAGCAGATTAGAGCATAAAATAAGATAACCCAAAAGCAAACAATGAAATATAAAGAAGTAACAATACAAAAATAAGGAAAAGGTTTACCGAATGTCTTCAATCTTTATGATTGACTTCCATTGGACCTTCTTTATTTGCTGCAATATTGTGTTTGTCAGATTTGTGATGAGCAGCCTATGACTATGCAAATGTGCTAAGCAAATGTTAAACGATTCTATCAAAGTGCGACACAATGCAACTAAGCAACTATGAAACAAGCCTATGAAATGCCAAAATGTCAAGATACCAAGAGATGTAGGAGATGTAGATTGGTTAAGGCGTAAATTGCATAAGATTAAGAGATGTGCAAATGAGACCAAAATTGCCATTTTATAGAAAAGTCAATTTTTGGTGAATGGCCAAGATTGAAGATTGACAAATGCCCTAAGATCAATGGTTAAAATCGAATGTGACAACCCGCAATTAGGGTTAGGGGAACATTAGAGTAAATTTGAAATGAATGGTCAATGTTTGATTTTAGAAAATCAAATCAAGGGACAAAATTGCATGTGACAAAGAGATAAGAATGGCACAGAAAAAAAGAAAGTTGGGAAAATCAAATAATAATAGAAATGATTTGATTTAAGAGGGAAAATTGCTATTTTGAATTAAAAATCAATTCAATTCAAAAGATGGGGCTATGTGAAAATAAATAATAAATTTCTAATTATTTACGAAGATAGGGAAAATCAGAAAAATTAGGAGAATGTCAAAGTGGAGAATAATTAAATAAATTTATTTAATTATTTAAAGACATTTAGACATTGATGACATATTTAAATAAATAAATAAAATTTACTTATTTAAATAATCAGGAGGAAATAATGGACAAAAGATATTTAATCATAGAAAAATATTAGAGAGTTAGTGATGTATTTAAATAAATAAATAGTCAAAATGAATAAAAGATAAGAATTGATTAAATAATTATGAATTATTTAATTAATAGTTGAATTGGACCATAGGACATGATTAAATATTTTAATTATGCTAGGAAGAAATATGGAGAAAATAAAACTTGCAGACTTAGGTCAGTCTTATGTGTCTACATTTTGCCCCTCTTTGTCATAATGCAGCTTGTTGCATTGTGACAAAGAAAATTCAGTCAGAAACATGTCCTAGTGAAGGTACGGAGTATTTATTCCCCCTCGGGAAAATTTTCAAATTTTAGTCCGGCGACAAGAAAATTTGGAAAGTGTTTGAAAAAGTTAATTTGTATCAAAAATGTTGAATTAACGTCGGTTTTGATTTAGGGTGTTTATATGCATGTCGATTGCGTTTCTTTTATTTCTTTTATAATATGCCAGGGAGAAGAACATCATAATAAACATAGCTTCAAAAAATGTACACGCATCCTGTGCTTTCATTGTAGAAGCCTCTTGGCTTAATTAGATCACAACCCTCTTTTGTCTATTATGAATTTTGTCTTTTTCTTTAATTTTGTCTTTATATGATTTTGTTTTTATTTGCCCCTTTGTCTTATGTGCTCCTTTCAAAAATACTTAAACCTTTTCTATCGTAGCCTTCTTTAAACATGACCACTGCCTTATTAATAACAATTCTTTAAGTCTTATCATGATCGCCACTTATTAATATAGTAATATCCATTTATCATGATCGCTGCCATAAGTTTAAATCTTTAATTTAAACTTCTATATTGTTGCACTGCAAAATATCATTGTTGTGTATTTATGTGTCTTGCATCATTATTTTCTGGTTGGCTGGTAGCATGTGTCTTGCATCTGAAATGATTTGAATCATAGCAACTTTCCTCACATACAAGCTAAATGTTTCTCTTTAGGATGGAGCCTTGCCATCAATCTTTTTGTTATCCATTGTGTTGAACGTGGAACTGAAACAAAAATTTCTTTTCTTCATATATAGCAGACATTCTTGCTGTATTCATGAATGTGACTCAAGGCCTACCAAACCTTCCAAAGTTTTCTCTTGCTTTGGAGACCATACTCTCCATCTTTTTATATGATTCTGTATATATGATACTTCCCATATCATGGCACATGCTTTTTAATCATAAAATTTATCATTCTTAAGAGTAGTCACAACTGCAGGTAATCTTGAAAGGCCTTCATCACATCAATGTACAGGTCTTGAATATGATCAATATATTCATGCTGCTCTACTTTTGTATCATCATATCTTAAATAGCAACACCTATTTCTCATGCCAACTTTGACATGCCTTCCATCAATGACAACTGCCAACAAACTCGTCCATACATCAATGATACTATGCCTAGACAACAAAATCCTCCTTGACATGACTTTGACATCAATAACAACTTCGTCATTTCAACTTTGACATCAATGACAGCATTTCCAACAAAGTTCACAAAATAGAAGTCAGACGAGGCATTATTAACTTACTTGTTGATAAGGAATTCACATTTTGAAAAAAGTATGGATGATAAAAACAATTTTACAAGCTAAAGATTGGGTAGGTAAAAAAATACTACTAATAAAAGCACCGTTGTTTGTTATTTGGGGCATCCAATATCTAAAACAAAAAACAATGTGTTGGCTGTTTACTTTCAGCCTTATTGATCAAGCTTGAGCAGCCGAGATTTGACCCAAAATGTTACAACAATTTTTTTTTTGGCATTTGTTTGAAGGTAGTGGGAGAGTATTGTAGAGAGTTGGAAATCACATGTCAGATTAGCAGTACTTCAATTACCTTATAAATATCATATGTCGGTAGCACTGAATGTTCATTTGACCAATCTTATGCCTCATGCAAAAAATAATATTGTTAGAGAATCTTGGGAGATTGATTAAATGAGATAGAGGTTTAAAGTGAACCATACAAATGACATAATTAGTTTAGTGGTCCTTTCCATTCGTTTTCCGAAAGTTTTGATGGGCACAAGATAGTTGAGGTAACTTATATAGTATACTCCTTACATAGAGAAGTAGTGAACGTATGTACATATCATACTCACCTCCAAAGTTATTGAGGAGTTATCACATATACAAGGCCCTATAATTTAACCCTGGAGCAGTAGTATAAACTTTTGGAGACGTACTGATGCAGTCCAAGGACCACGAACCCAATGAAGGGCTATTGATTCAAGCAGCTTACAAGAACATAACAGAACATTTTGAAAAAAAAAGAGATAATAAATAACAAATATATTCAAAGTTATGTAAACTGCCAAAGCGAAATTAAACAAAACAACTTCAGCATTCAAGATTTTACATGAGCTCTTGTGACTGGAACAGTCTTTTCCTACAGATGAAAACCACAATAGAAATGACCCCAATTTGGAATAAGAACATTAAACGAGTTTCACATAACTATGATAGAAATTGGCATAAAAAACTTTACAAACAAAATTAGTCCAAATCTAAAAACAGTAATCAACTGTCACACTGCTTCACACCAAAAATTTGAAAATACATGCTTAGTGATAATGTTCTTTTATTTTAACACAAGACTGACTTCCAAACTCTTCCTAATACCCTTACCAGAAGCCTCGACTCCCCTCTTTTTCAAATGTCCTTCCCCCAAGCATCCACATATTAAACTGTAGTTTAAAAAATTGCCCATAAAGAAAGACTCCACTACCTGTCATTGTGTCTCCTACAAGATGCTCCTGCATCATAGTCAACCACAACCCTTAACCAATTTTAATTGATTGTGCAACAACTAAAAAACATTCAGATGGCTATATTACCTTTTTAAAACAAAAATCACTTTAAAATGAGTGATTAACTGTATAAATAAGGTGTAGAAGAGTGATAAACTTTCTTGAAACTTACCCTGAAATTCGCTGCCTCTCTGAAAATTCAATTGGGTGTAGAAGTCCTCTCCAATTTAAGATCAATTACTTGACAAAAATCATGGCATAGATTCTTTGAATATTGAGAAAAATTGTAGAGTGTATTGCATGATAGAAGCAAAAAATCAGCGAAACAATGGTGTTTATCATAGAAGTTAAGCAAAAAGGTAAGTGAATTTGTATTTAATTTTTTTAATTCAAGTTCAACTATATTTTATATGATTATGTAGAATGTATAATAAGAGAAACTCATAATTTTTTTGTGGTTGTGCAGAATGTTATCTATTTCAACTAACCAGAATGAAAAATTGCAAGCATTCATAAAATCAAATGTATTATGTCAAGAATTAACACTTTTGACTTTTATGGATGATAAGTCATACTGGTATGGATAGGGGGTTCAATTTGACAAAAATAATTGTATTAATAGGAAGATTAAAATTGAAATGGAAGCATGGACATTGTATTGTAATGTGCTTGAGAGAGAATCAAATGGAGTTTGTAAATTTAATCCTACTTTATTGGCCTCATTCTTACCCACACCTTGTGCTTTGTTGTACATACAACTCGAAGGTTTATGGTCGACCATTTATTAACATTATGGATGACCATGTGATTGAACATGTCACACAAACATTACCTACCAATAGGTTGATTATGGATTATAAGGAATTATTCATTCCAAGTTACAGAATAGAGAAACCAAAAAGATTTTGAAGGGCAAGGACAAGGACATTGAAGAAGACTTCTAAGACTTCTGAAATTTGAAAGTAGATAAATTTTACATCTTTAAAATTTTGATATGTTTAATAATTATTATGACAAACATATACATTCATAGCAAGTGTCATATGTGACCACTCTAACTATGAACTTAAGAAAAGTCATTAAGTGATATATTTCTATGTTACAATACTTGTTTCAATTGTTATTTGAATGTCTTTGTCAATTTTTTTATGTATCCAATATTTGTAGTGTACACAATACATTGTACTTGTATAAAAATGGATTGTGATATTAAGCAAATATTAAACATTCAAATACATTCAATAAGTGATGATAATGGATACATAAAAAATGACACTTATTGAATGCATTTGAATGTTTAATATTTTCTTAATATCACAATCCACTTTTATACAAGTGCAATGTATTGTGTACACTACAAATATTGGATAAATAAAAATTGACAAAGACATTCAAATAACAATTCAAACAAGTATTGTAACAACATGAAAATATATCACTTGATGACTTCACTTAAGTTCATAGTTAGAGTGGTCACATATGACACTTGTTATGAATGTATATGTCATAATAATTATTGCACATATCAACATTTTTAAGATGTAAAATTTATCTACTCTCAAAATTGAAAAGTCTTAGAAGTCTTCTTCAATGTCCTTATCCTTGTCCTTTGAATTTTTTTTGGTTTCTCTATTTTGTAACTTGGAATGAATAGTTTGTTATAATCCATAATCAACCTATTGGTAGGTAACGCTTATGTGACATGTTCAATCGCATGGTCATCCACAATGTCAATAAATGGTCGACCATAAACCTTCAAGTTGTATGTACAACAAAGCAAAAGGTGTGGGTAACAATGAGGATAGTAAAGTAGGATTAAATTTACAAACTCCATTTGATTGTCACTCTCAAGTACATTGCAATACCATGTTCATGCATCCATTTCGACTCTAATATTCCTATTAATACAATTATCTTTGTCAAATTGAACCCTCATCCATACCAGTATGACTTATCATTCATAAAAGTTAAAAGTGTTAATTCTTGACATAATATATTTGATTTTACAAACACTTGCAATTTTTCATTCTGGTTAGTTGAAATAGATAACAGTCTGCATGACAACAAAAAAATTATGAGTTTTCTATTATTATACATTCTACATAATCATATCAAATATAGTTGAACTTGAATTTAAAAATTCAAATACAAATTCACTTACCTTTTTCACTTAACTTCTATGATAAACACCATATTTTGTTGATTTTTTTTTTCTTCTATCATGCCATGCACTCTATGAATTCCATCCAGCTCAATCATTATTTTAAGAAATTGTTGAAGCAACTCAATTGATCTTCAACCATACAATAAATAGGCCTGCAAAAACATAAGGAAAAGTAATGGGAAAAATGAAAAGAAATCACAAGAAACTTCAAATAGATTTCAGCCCATATATCATCCTTAGGCGTGTAATGTAATATTTATAAGAAAAGAAAACTTCTTGCAATTTATAAAGCATTTTTTCAAAAAGTTCAAGTGCCTTGTCTATGCATAATAATAATGGTTATTATTTTGTTAGTTTGATGATTGAAGAGAATGATTTTATGACATAAAAAGTTTATAATATTTTTCCCTCGTCCTCCTCTATTGTCTTATCTTTCCCTAGTGACATGTATTCTAATCATGTAGGTTCAGTAAAATAAAATCACTTTTTCTAGTTTTTACAAGGATTGAGATGCAGTCCATGTTCCTATAATGAAGTTTCCCAGTGACTATGAAATGATGTGAAACTGTAGAAAGGATATAAATGCATTTATGCATGCATATTTATAGAAAATACAAAGACACTTTCATACGACTATACAAATACAATATGAACTGCACATCGCCTGCGGAAAAATTTAAACCAGTGTACAAAAACCATAATTAATATTTTTGATCTATGCGAACATTGCAATAAGACCTCAATTGTTTTATCCAACAGTTTTAAAGATAAATATTAATTTTTATTTATTTTTCAATAAATAAT
Organism: Sequoia sempervirens; assembly: GCA_007258455.2. Taxonomy (NCBI): domain Eukaryota; kingdom Viridiplantae; phylum Streptophyta; class Pinopsida; order Cupressales; family Cupressaceae; genus Sequoia; species Sequoia sempervirens. Next base: position 22,998 of record VDFB02214391.1, read on the forward strand.
ATACATCCTGTAATTGTTGGCATTAGGAAAACAGCAAATAAAAATAAAAACTTTTAATTGGTTGCATGGTTCATAAAATTAATTACAAATTAAAGTGTTTTGAACACAATAGTACCTGCTTAAAAGGCAGGCACTAATAAGATAGTAGCAACTATTCTAATTTCTAAAACGCAAGTGTCTTCTTAACTAGTGAAGCTGTTATGCTCTAGAAATGCAAAGTCAAGACCATATATTTTTGTCCTTAGATGAAAAAAAATTGCACAGGTACACTTAGCTTGAAGTATGATAAGCAGAGGACTAAAACACATTTCTGAGTCCAACTAAGAGAAAACTAGGAACTTGTTTACCCTTGACATGTGAGCATGAAACACACAAGATTGTAACAAAAATTTGATCATTCATCAACACAATCAGAAGCCCCAGTCACACTTGAGAAATTAGTCCAAAATAGTCCAGGATTGTAATGACTTGGGTTGGGGAAATTGTTGATGGGGAATATTTATTTCTGGTAAATATAAGTAGAGTTAACCGAGGGAAGGAATGACTCCCAACAAAGCAATGAAATTTTCTGAATTTGTTGATATTGGCATGTACATTTTATCTTTGCCTCAGTTCTCTTACTGCTTGTGTTTTAGTCTAAGTTTACAGAAACAAAAAGCCTGGGACTCTGTATTTTTCTGATGGTCAAAACATCATAAGAGATTTGCTTATATTTGGTGTTAAGAATAGTCTAGAAACATGCTGCACAGGTCGATTAATCCTTTCATACAACAGATTTTCCACATACCAATGATGAAATTACGCATTCTTGCAGAGCAGTCTGCTCTGTTTTTATAATGTTCAATTGACCAATCTTATGTCTCATGGAGAGAAATCAAATAAAACAATATAATAAAAACATGGAAAAATATATATATATATTTATAGTCTCTCTAACAATGCAACTGTCCAAAATAATAAAAGTAGTCACTATCCAACTATAACAATATATGTCTGGAAAGTGTCGGTTCATTCGGAACATACCTCTGGAAATCCTTGCCTTGAAGTACTTGTATCCATTTCCAGGCAAACTTCAACGAAACAAGGTCATACATTAACAATGCGTCGTATGCAATTTAGCAAGTGGAACCTCAAAGTCGAATGGAGCTTGCTAGATGGATGCAAAAAAATGCATGAAACGATGAAATGATGTACTCCCACATGTTCAATGGATGGTAGAATTTCTTTTTGAATTTGCACCAAGATTTTGGGCAGCTTTCCATTTCGATTTACGTAATCTTCGCCGAGACCTTAGGTGGAGAAAAAGAAAGAACACATGGCATAGAAGATCCAAATATGCCCGCCTCTATGCATGCCGTAACAAAAAGACTGAAAAGAAAAATATAAAGTTATAGTCTCTGGAACCATGGAACTGCCCAAAATAATAAAATCAGTCACCATCTAACACAATTAAAAAAACTGTACCAGAGCTAAAACAGGGGATAACACGAAAAACAATGCAAAAAAAACAGAAGAAAACAGTGTTAAATATATGCAGCTTCCCACCTGGTTGCTGCATTTTGGGACATTTTCATCTTGAAACATTGACATTTCTAGAGCATTTCATTACACCCCCGTTTCTTAACCACACGCTCAGAACAAAAATGCAGCTGCGCCAAATGAATTGCTTGAAGATTAAAGGATTCGCCCTTTGGATTATGTAGTGTTTCTTCTTAAAAGGCAACCAACGCATCACCTTTTTCCCAAATTTCTCCATTTGCAAGAGAAGAAGCCGAAGCAATCTGATCGCTCTGTTCACGGCTTAAACGCACTCTCACATCTTTAAAACGAAAATGGCATTCATTACAAACTCTTTGATCTTCCTCACGGTCATACTGCCGTCCAGAATAGAAATCGCCAGATGGTGTATTTGGCAGTTTTATTGATTTTAGACCGTATATTACGGACGCGGCTCATCTCCCAAAACAACATACGTAAAAACGCCCTAAAAACGTAACATACCATCATATGTAGGGCCCATCAAGGAAGGGGGCGGACAGTAAGCGGTAATGATGGAAGACGGCAGAAACGGCAAGAACAGCGCAAGGTTTTGCCACCACATTTAATTTTTCAATGTATTATTGTATTTAAATTTATTATATGTTTATAATGGGGAGAAGCTAATCACCCGACAAAAACACTTATGTATAGACATTATAGTGTAGTTTAGGGAAAAAAATCTAGATTAGCAGATTAGAGCATAAAATAAGATAACCCAAAAGCAAACAATGAAATATAAAGAAGTAACAATACAAAAATAAGGAAAAAGTTTACCGAATGTCTTCAATCTTTATGATTGACTTCCATTGCACCTTCTTTATTTGCTGCAATATTGTGTTTGTCGGATTTGTGATGAGCAGCCTATGACTATGCAAATGCGCTAAGCAAATGTTAAACGATTCTATCAAAGTGCGACACAATGCAACTAAGCAACTATGAAGCAAGCCTATGAAATGCCAAAATGTCAAGATACCAAGAGATGTAGGAGATGTAGATTGGTTAAGGCGTAAATTGCATAAGATTAAGAGATGTGCAAATGAGACCAAAATTGCCATTTTATAGAAAAGTCAATTTTTGGTGAATGGCCAAGATTGAAGATTGACAAATGCCCTAAGATCAATGGTTAAAATCGAATGTGACAACACACAATTAGGGTTAGGGCAACATTAAAGTAAATTTGAAATGAATGGTCAATGTTTGATTTTAGAAAATCAATTCAAGGGACAAAATTGCATGTGACAAAGAGATAAGAATGGCACAGAAAAAAAGAAAGTTGGGAAAATCAAATAATAATAGAAATTATTTGATTTAAGAGGGAAAATTGCTATTTTGAATTAAAAATTAATTCAATTCAAAAGATGGGGCTATGTGAAAATAAATAATAAATTTCTAATTATTTACGAAGAGAGGGAAAATCAGAAAAATTAGGAGAATGTCAAAGTGGAGAATAATTAAATAAATTTATTTAATTATTTAAAGACATTTAGACATTGATGACATATTTAAATAAATAAATAAAATTTACTTATTTAAATAATCAGGAGGAAATAATGGACAAAAGATATTTAATCATAGAAAAATATTAGAGAGTTAGTGATGTATTTAAATAAATAAATAATCAAAATGAATAAAAGATAAGAATTGATTAAATAATTATGAATTATTTAATTAATAGTTGAATTGGACCATAGGACATGATTAAATATTTTAATTATGCTAGGAAGAAATATGGAGAAAATAAAACTTGCAGACTTAGGTCAGTCTTATGTGTCTACATTTTGCCCCTCTTTGTCATAATGCAGCTTGTTGCATTGTGACAAAGAAAATTCAGTCAGAAACATGTCCTAGTGAAGGTACGGAGTATTTATTCCCCCTCAGGAAAATTTTCAAATTTTAGTCCGGCGACAAGAAAATTTGGAAAGTGTTTGAAAAAGTTAATTTGACAATCAAAAAATCATTGGTGCGATCGGTTTGATTTCGAGGTGTTTATATGCATGTCGATTGCGTTTCTTTTATTTCTTTTATAATATGCCAGGGAGAAGAACATCATAATAAACATAGCTTCAAAAAATGTACACGCATCCTGTGCTTTCATTGTAGAAGCCTCTTGGCTTAATTAGATCACAGCCCTCTTTTGTCTATTATGAATTTTGTCTTTTTCTTTAATTTTGTCTTTATATGATTTTGTTTTTATTTGCCCCTTTGTCTTATGTGCTCCTTTCAAAAATACTTAAACCTTTTCTATCGTAGCCTTCTTTAAACATGACCACTGCCTTATTAATAACAATTGTTTAAGTCTTATCATGATCGCCACTTATTAATATAGTAATATCCATTTATCATGATCGCTGCCATAAGTTTAAATCTTTAATTTAAACTTCTATATTGTTGCACTGCAAAATATCATTGTTGTGTATTTATGTGTCTTGCATCATTATTTTCTGGTTGGCTGGTAGCATGTGTCTTGCATCTGAAATGATTTGAATCATAGCAACTTTCCTCACATACAAGCTAAATGTTTCTCTTTAGGATGGAGCCTTGCCATCAATCTTTTTGTTATCCATTGTGTTGAACGTGGAACTGAAACAAAAATTTATTTTCTTCATATATAGCAGACATTCTTGCTGTATTCATGAATGTGACTCAAGGCCTACCAAACCTTCCAAAGTTTTCTCTTGCTTTGGAGACCATACTCTCCATCTTTTTATATGATTCTGTATATATGATACTTCCCATATCATGGCACATGCTTTTTAATCATAAAATTTATCATTCTTAAGAGTAGTCACAACTGCAGGTAATCTTGAAATGCCTCCATCACACCAATGTACAGGTCTTGAATATGATCAATATATTCATGCTGCTCTACTTTTGTATCATCATATCTTAAATAGCAACACCTATTTCTCATGCCACCTTTGACATGCCTTCCATCAATGACAACTGCCAACAAACTCGTCCATACATCAATGATACTATGCCTAGACAACAAAATACTCCTTGACATGACTTTGACATCAATAACAACTTTGTCATTTCAACTTTGACATCAATGACAGCATTTCCAACAAAGTTCACAAAATAGAAGTCAGACGAGGCGTTATTAACTTACTTG
>VDFB02214392.1:0-49077 GCA_007258455.2 Sequoia sempervirens
TATGAAGATTTGAGTGAGCCTCTGGTATGCTATGTTCCAAGTTTGAGCCTCTGGTAAGAATGATCTAGTAGCTTGCTCCGCATTTCTTGCATATTGAATATCTGTCTATGGATTGGAAGTTATTTAGAGACATGTATGAAGATGGTATGCTCCAAGTTAGAGAGTTCAGTATGTAGATTTGAGTGAGTTATGTTCACTAGTGTGAAAACTACTTTATTTATACATTTGGTGTGAAAGAGAATGTATTATGCTCTGCATTCCTTCGCATTTAAATCTTTTGGTCTGAGGTTCTAGAATTAAGTTTGCAATGATGTTATGTGTCTTCATCTCCAATGGCTCATGATTTGATTGGTCCGCAAGAATAAATTTGGATTGTGGATGAAGACTGCTCCTAGAAGGCCTTTATCTGCAAGACAATGTGGTGTCAGTAAGAGTTTGTGCAATGTCTCTTCGGCATTGCAATAACAAGCCTTTGGAAAATTTTTGATGAGACCATGCGGTGTCGATAGGACTTCTTTAGATGTCTCCTCAACATGGTGAGTGTGATACCAGATGAGAAACCCAGTAAGGTGCACGTGGAAGTGAGATCTGGTGTGATGAGGATTATGTACAATCAGAAGACAAACAGAACAAAGGCATGTGGCAGTGACTTGGACTGATGGACTCCTCTGCAGTAGGGTGTTGAGGTGTCTTCATCAATGTGACATTGGGCCTTGGCACATCGGCAAAACAAAGATGGATGTTTTCCCGATGAAGTGATAAAGTGTTATGTGGACCCAATAGAATGATGCACATAGTGAAGGCGGACATATGGCAATCGATAATGCATTGTTTTGCATCCTTGTTGAAAAACAACACTTGATCAAGGCACGAAAGGAGAAGATCAATGACAAGTATTCAAACTTGAATATTTACAACAGTCTAGTCGTTGTGAACTGGAGTTTCAGGTCAGTGGTCGATATGTGAACAAGATCAAATCACCTAACTAACCGACATGTGAACATTTAATTAAGATGATGCCAAAAAGGAGACATGATTGATCAAGATCATATTTGATCAAATGAACAGATAAATAAATTAAATGTGGATCAGATTTCAAGGTTAGACAAAGAGCGAACTATTTTCAGGAAAACTATCAGCGACAAAAGTTAATGAAAAAGTGACTCAATGCAGAGTAAAAGAAACAAAGGAGATATATGATAAACTCTATTAAATGATTTGGACGAATGATGTAAGGTTCTAGATGAACTGATAGCTTGGAGGAGAAACCCTAACAGATGAGTAGCCAGAATTGGACAACTAGACAGTATGCAAATCTTGAGGTGAGAGATTGCAGGTGTGCAGAGTCAGAAAGATAGAAGATATCCCAAGTATGGTTGATAGACTAGGAGTTTGGAATATGAGTGAGGGGTATGCAGAAATTAGATGAAGATGGTGAGGGGTCTACAATTGTATTAAGAGCTAAATAGAGCTACATTTGGTTGAAGCATGTAGTAGAGATAAAGTGATAGAAGAGTCTGCAAACAGAGAGAGTTGAATCAAGTAATGAACAACTAAGTTGTTGTAGATAGAGTGTGAAGAAGTAACCTAGTCTTTAATGCAGATAATCATCTAGGTGAGCATATGTGAAAGAGCAGAAGAGAAGAAAGAGATGAGTCAGAGATAGAACAGTGATTGCTCTATGTGCAGAAGGATGTGTTGTTGAGTGAGAAAATTCAACAACAAAGTGTGAATTGCAGTAAGTGTGAAAAAGTACTTAATGTAATGATGCATTATAGGTTTTCTAGAACCAAGTCTATGCATTTATGAAACTATCATCATTGTACTGAGTTGTAGCTCAACTTAGGGGATAGTAGTCTCCTTGGATTTGTTGCTCCTAAAATAGGGTGTTGTTGCATCCTTGAAGTGATAGCTTCTAAATCAAGGTGTTGTAGCATCCTTGGGTTGTAGCCCTAAAACTTTGTATCAGAGATTTGGATTGTGAGGCTAGATTTGAGCAGTAGACTCAAGCAACATTTCTCACTGTGGTTTTTCCCATCTTGGGTTTTCGACGTACATATGGTGTTATGTGATGTTTTTTTGTGTGTGTGTGTTTATGTCACTTCATATTAGTATCTACACATTAAGAGTTCAATGAAGTAATCTGCATAAGTTTTATAAGAGAAAAAATTTTAAGGGATAAATTTTGGTATCTACTGATTCACCTATCTCTCAGTAGATCATTGTGTTCCAACAATCAGTATCAAAGCGCCAAGTTCCCTAGGAGAAGCTTAATTAGCTTGGGTAGATCTTGGTGTGTGAACACAATATGGATAATGAGGAAAGCTCTTTTGTAGAAGGATTACCTCTCTTTAATGGATCATATTATATGTAGTGGAGCTTCAAAATGAAGTTGCATTTGGGATCCATAGGATTTGATGTATGGTTGTTAGTAGAATATGGTTATTTATCTCCTGCTACACCTCTAAATATTGAGGTTGAAAAGAAGGTGTATGATGAAAATGCTAAGGAAATGGATGCAATACTTAATAGGTTGTCAAGTTCCATATTTGTTAAAGTCATGCACTACCAGAATGCACAAGAAGTATGGAACAAGCTTAAAAGGATGTATGAGGAAAGTGATGATGAGATGCAGTCAGTGATTGAGAGTTTTCATAGTGAATCAAAATGTCTTCAGATAAGCGAAGATCAAAAATCTGCAAGGTGGTTCTCAAGTGAAGTTGCATCAATAAGTGATGAAGAAGGAACATCCACTTCCAAATCAGAGAAGACTGGTGAAGAGGAAGTTGAGTTCATTAGAAGATTGAGAAGAGGCTTCAGAAGATATAGAGGTAAGCTACCCACCAAAAGGTTTTATTTTGGTAGAATAAATTGTAGTGTTGATAGATTCTTTCATAGTAGAAAGGATAGTCATAAGAAAGAAGTGGGAATTAAGGAAAATGAGAAGAAGGACCTACAGGTTAGTGAAGAAAAAGATTCATCTGATGGTTGTGGTAGATCAGATGATGAATGTGGAAGTTTCCATGGGATTGACCCATTTCCAAGGACCTTTGATGAAGAGATTGAGAGGTATGTTAAAGATGAAGAAGTTGAAACCTCTGAAGAAGAAGAAGAAGAAGTGGACCTTGAAGGAAAACTCATTTGTGCTCTAAATGAGATTAAAATTTTGAAGAAGGAGAATGGAGAACAAAAGTTTCATTCTCAAAATGAGATAGATAGATTGAATAAGAGTCTTGAAGATTATAATCAAATGGTTATTTGCTTAAAGACTCAAGTGGAAGAAGCAAGAAGGGTATATGATGTAGTTAAATCCAAACTACAGTCTAAGTCTTGAAATGAGTACATAAGATTGGAAGAAGAATTAGTGGCCTTGGAAAATAATTAGAAAAATCCAAGGAGCATATTGATAAAGGTTTTAAGTTGAATGGTGGCTTCACAACACTAAATGAATTTTTGAGATCACAAAATCCATCTAGGTTGAGGTCCAAACTAAGGTTGAAGATTGACCTTGGTGATGAAAAAAGCAAGAGTCCTTCTACCTCAACAAAATTGGTTAAAACAGAAGTAAGAGGTTGCACAAAGAAAGAGGAAGACTGCACAAGTTGCTCTGAAAGTACCTCTGGAAATGGAAGATTAGATAGAGGCATCACTAGTAAGATGAAGAAACTAGATAAGGATACTACTTCCAAGTTGAAGGAGCCCACAACAAATAAGAAGATGGAGAAACCAGCTCTTAGAAATCAGAAGAAAAATCAGTACATAAAAGGAGTTGATGCAGAAATATTTAGTAGGATGAGATATAAAAAGAAGTCAAATCAAAGAATACCTTCTCATCGAATTCAAAGGAATGTTATGACCAGGTACTCCCCATGTTTTAATGGTTATTGTCATGCTTGTAATTAGTATGGTCATAGATCTAGAGAATGTAGAGTTGCACCTAGAAGGAGTACAAAATATGTAAATATAAATTCATCTACTCTGATAAGGAATATACATGTGGTATGCTACAAGTGTGGCAACTTGGGTCACATAGCTAAAAATTGCAAACTAGATCATTGTGTTCCAAAAATTGGTATCAGAGCCTGTGGTGGAGTGTACATTCAGGTACATGTAGAAAATGGAGTAAGCCCTCAGGGAGAGTAGCTAGATATTACTAGCATGAATTCTATAACAAGAGCAGCAAGTGCGCCTTCAGTTTGTTTAGAGTAGTAGAGTGCAAATATGTGCCCCTTCTCATTGATGTCAAAGGGGGAGAGACATCTTGTGAAAAAATCAGGGGGAGATAGAGTGCATGGAATTTTTTCTAGGCTATCTAATCTAATAAAAAGGGGGAGAATTCCTTCAAAAGGAGTGAGCCCTTTTCCATTGATGTCAAAGGGTGAGAAAATATGCAAATGCTCAAATAGAGTGCATTGGTGAAAGCAACAGCATAAGTAGAAGTAAATATGATACCAATACAAATGTTGAATTGTTCAATTGGTATCTTTGAGCATTCAAGTTTTTCCATAAATGACAAAGGGGGAGATTGTTGGAATATTTTTTCATTGAATTCAAAATGGGATCAAAGGATAAGTGTGTTGATCCAGTGCAAAAGTGCATATGGTTGTCATTGATGTCAAAAGTGCAGATCATGCAAAAGGTTTTGGAATTTCTGATAGCTTAACTAGTTGTGTGCTCAAGTGATGTACTAGCATATGTATGTTGTGTTATAGGTATGAATTCCTATGGTGGTGGTGTCATTAATATAGCCATTGATGTCAACATAGTATAGGTTGTTGTAGTGAATGAACACAAGTGAATGCAGGTTCAGAATATGCTTCGGTATGTGTTCAAAATATGCTCCGGTATGTGCTCTGCATTTCTATTGTGTTGATCCTATGCTTATGCGGATCTAGAATAATGTCTATAATTGGGTTATCTATGTTCCATCATGAGTGCTTGTGGTTTGTTGTTCTGGTATGAAGATTTGAGTGAGCCTCTGGTATGCTATGTTCCAAGTTTGAGCCTCCAGTAAGAATGATCCAGTAGCTTGCTCTGTGTTTCTTGCATATTGAATATCTATGTCTATAGATTGGAAGTTATTTAGAGGCATGTCTGACGATGGCATGTTCCAAGTTGGAGATTTTGGTATGTAGAGTTTAGTGAGTTATGTTCACCAATTTGAAAACTACTTTATCTGTACATTTGGTGTGAAAGAGAGAATGTATTCTGCTCCACATTCCTCCGCATTTAAATATTTTGGTCTGAGGTTCTGGAATTAAGTTTGTAATCATGTTATGTGTCTTCATCTCCAATGGCTCATGATTTGATTGGTCTGCAAGAAGAAATTTGGATTGTGGATGAAGACTGCTCCTAGAAGGCCTTTGTTTGCAAGAGAATGTGGTGTCAGTAAGAGTTTGTACAATGTCTCTTCGACATTTCAATAACAAGCCTTTAGAAATTTTTTGATGAGACCATGTGGTGTCAATAGGACTTCTTCATATGTCTCCTCAACATGGTGTGTGTGATACTAGATGAGGAACCCAGTAAGGTGCACATGGAAGTGAGATCCGATGTGACGAGGATGATGTACAATCAAAAGATGAACATAACAAAGGAACGTGGTGGTGACTTGGATTGATGGAATCCACCATGGTAGGATTCTGAGGTGTCTTCATCAGTGTGAAATTGGCACATCGACAAAATAGAGATGGATGTTTCCCTAACAGAGCGATAAAGTGCTATGTGGACCTAATAGAATGACACACATAGTGAAAGCAGACATATGGCAATCGATAATACGTTGTTTTGCATCCTTGTTGAAAAGAAACACTTGATCAAGGAACAAAAGGAGAAGATCAATGTCTAGTATTCAAACTTAAATATTTACAATGGCCTGGTCAGTGTGAACAAGGGTTTCAAGTTAGATGATGATATGTGAACAAGATCAAATAACCTAGCTGGCCGACATGTGAACATTTAATGAAGACGGCACCAAAAAGGAGACATGATCGATCAAGATCATATTTGATCAAATGAATAGATAAATAAATTAAATGCAGATCAAATTTTGAGGTCAGACAAAGAGAGAACTATTTTTGAGAAAACTCTCAGCGACAAAAGTTAATGAAAAAGTGGCTCGATGCAAAGCAAAAGAAAAAAAGGAGATATTTGATAAACTCTATCAAATGATTTGGATGAATGGTGCAAGGCTCAAGATGAACTGACAACTTGGAGGAGAAACCCTAACATATGAGTAATCAGAATTGGGCAACTGGACAGTATGAAAATCTCGAGGTGAGAGATTGCAGATGTGCGGAGTCAGGCAGATAGAAGATATCCTAAGTATGGTTGATAGGCTATGAGTTTGTAATATAAGTGAGGGTTTTTCAAAAAGTAGATGAAGATGGTGAGGGGTTTGCAGTTGTATGAAGAGCTAAATAGAGCTACATCTGGTTGAAGCATGTAGCAGAGATAAAGTGATAGAAGAGTCTACAAACAAAGAGAATTGAATCAAGTAATGAACAACTAAGTTATTGCAGATAGAGTGTGAAGAAGTAACCTAGACTATAATGCAGATAATCATCTAGGTGAGCATAGTGAAAGAGCAGAAGAGCAGAAAGAGAGGAATCAGAGATAGAATAGTGAGTGTTCTATGTGCAGAAGAGAGTAGTGCAAAAGGATGTGTTGCTGAGTGAGAAAATTCAACAATAGAGTGTGAGTTGCAATAAGTGTGATAGAGTACTAAATGTAACAATGCCCTAAATGATACCCTAATTATGAATGAAAATGACATATAAAATGGGTTTCATCTAATCCTTAGCAATTTAAATATCCCATTTTGGATAAAATATTCACAAATTTCTAATTTGGAAACGTGCATATTTTCCTATTGGATGTGAAGATTCGAAAAGGAATATATCTTGTATCTACTTCAGATATTTTTCTTCCAAAAAGATTGGAAGATTGATGAACTTAAGAAAATTTCAAAAAGAATAAGTTGCAAAATCACCATCATGCTAGATGAGGACATTTTGAACGTTTGTATCCACATTTAGTAACAATCCTTACATCACATTGAAATTATTTGCAGTGGATTAAAAATGAGACTATTTTCCACATCCACATCTAGTAAGAATTCTTACCTCATAAATCTCCAAATATGATACTAATTTATGCAACCCAAAAGAAAAGAGAACACCTTATATCCCAATCCACTAGTCATTCTTGCATTATTTGTAGAAAAGGATACTATATGTAGACATGTTATCCCATAGTCTTATCCATTTATAAATTAATAACAATCTTTGCAACCTCTCAAAAATGCTAAACGTAAACGTAATATGGAATATTGTTATCCAATTGGACAAGGCAAAAACTCAACAACATATATCTTATACCTACTTACATATCAACTTCCCATAAGTTTAACCCTTGAATATGGAACTTTTTAGGCATTTTTTAAAACCCTAAATATTTTATATAAAAATTCTCAGCAAAGTGACATAACATTTAATTGTTGAAAAATGAATATTGTTAATTAACTTAGTGATAATAGATGCCCTTTTCTTTCCTTCAAGTATTACTATCTTCATAAGCTAAAGAAATGAAGTATTCGTTTAATGGGGTGATCCATACATCCGAGATCAATTCAACATGGGAACATATATCTTATAGTGACATAGGTCATGTCAACATGGATAATTTTAAGCAAAGGATAGCTAGTGTAGATATAAATATTATAGCTGTGAAGATGATGGAGAATGGAATAGGTAAGGTTGTTTGTTTCCCTGCATCCTTAAAAATGTTAGAACTAATCATTGAATGTGCAATATATTATGATTAACCAAGGAGATATGTATTTTTTAAGTAAAAATCTTTGTAGATATCTCTATAGACATCATCGCTAAAAATTTCCACATTCCCTTCTATGAGAATGTTGGAAATAATAAAAGAAAGGATGTTGAATATAGTGTTAATGAGAATTGACAAGCTTATAGAAAGAAGATAAATTCAAAATGGATGGATAACCTATGTACTAAAGTTTTGAAATTTTCCAAAACATTTCTATGAGCAACTTTCAATAGGAAATTAGGGCTTTGGTTACCATGTTGAGTAGAGTAATGGGCCTACCTACTACCTCTACATTTTTCCTATGGATAATTCCTACATTACTACTATTTTCAATAGATAATTCATGATTGACTAGGCATATCTCATAAGTGACAACCTACACGAGCAATTGACTAAGGTAGGAGAAAGAAGAAGGTTCTATACAAATTCTTACCTAGTCTATTCATTGGCTAGAGGAGCCACATTCCTAGGACCAAAAATAATAGGTGAAATAGGTATGAATCAAGGGTAAGTTCCTATGTATGATCATTATCTACAATTGGAATATGAGCAATCTATGATCTACTACAACAGAGTAAATTATGCCCTTTTTCATGTTGATAGTAAGACTACTAGAAGGAGATAAAATTTAAAAGTTGTCATTGGAAAAAAGTTATCATTGGATTCCACTAAACTAATAAGAAAACATGGAAACTAGCTCATCCAATTTTATAAGCTCTCTTACATTTGAGTAAAGGAGTTTACAAGGGTTCCTTAAAGCCAAAAAAATACCCAACAAAAAAATTGCTAGAACTAACAAGAAATCTATGTGAAACACATAAGATATTAGAACAAAAATCATAGAGTTGGGGTATAGTCCCCCACAATTATTGGAGTATATGCATGTTCCTCAGTTCCTTGTGCAAAGGATTCAATTTCCAAACTTTAATTGTACAAATTCTACACTTATCCTAAGGCCTAATTTTCACCCTTATGGACAAGTGTAGAAATGGGTACTTAGATTTAAAGCACATTTCTCATCTATGAGACTTATTGGTTGACTAAAATAATAAAAATGTTAGCTTAGGAGGAGATATTATAGGTTGAAAACTTACCAAATGAAGGCCTTAAACACCCACATAGTCCATGATCAATTATTTAATGATAAAGTAGTGTTATATCAAATATATAATAGAGAAATTATTTATAATAATCATATTCCTAAACAAAAATGGGTATAATATGAAGTGGATTCCTTGAATTCTTTGATGAAGGATATTTTTACTATAGTAAAACTTGGTTGAGTAAAAAATTGAAGAGGTGAAGTCATAAGGAATCCTTCTCACCTACAACAAAGATATAGTAAAGAAGAAATATAAAGGTAAAATAAGTTTTGTGCAACTAGAGGTCGATGTTCTTAAGAAAGGATCTATACAACCTCCAAACCAAAGAAAGCAAAGAATACCATTAGGGAACTCAGACAATCTACAAAAGGAACATAACACAAACTATCAACCTGAATAAGAAGTAACTTTGGAGAGAAATGAGAAATTTTAGGAAATAACTACACCCAATGGTATTGAATCATGTATGGCTCATGATTCTCCATTTTCCCCATCAATTAATATTCCTCCTTCTCATATGGTGGAAGTAGGTCTTGCTAAATCATCAACTTCAACTATTGCACAACCATTTCAATAGTAGACAATAAATTTGGTAAATCCTCCTAGCTATCTAGTAAGGTTAGTTACACTTTTGTCCCCACCTTATTGAATATTGAGAAAATTACAAAATAAATGGAAGAGAAAGTAGGATGTTAAGAGGAGGTTAGTAGTATATCCCAAGCAAATCCCATGGTAGAAGAAATCATAGTAAAAAATGGTGAAGAAAGGAATCCTAAAATAAAGATGATAATGATATGATTGATATATTTACATTATTTTTTAATACCTAGATCATGATTGATGAATTGAATAAAGAAGATGACACTATTACATTTCAACTGAACAATTGGTTGAATATCATAATAAATAGTAGACCTAGGGATGGAAGAAATCCAAATAATTTTTTTTACCCATGACTCCTCATTTCATGTAGCTCTAGTGAGTTAGATGAGTAATAATGATCAAATTGATCAAATCTAAGTTGATATAGAACAATAAGAAACTTCTATAGAAGAATAAAGGGAAAACACAATAGTATAGGAAGTATAAAATTACTTAATATGGTGACATTTGAACATGAAACCCCAAAAATACACATAAAGAATAATGTAGAGGGGGAAGAGATACCTATTGATAAGGTAAGAGAAGAACCCCTATTAGAACTAGTATCAAGTCAAGAACAATTAAATTCATATACTTAAACTCCATGGAGGATATATTTCATACCATATCTCGACAAAAAGTTAACTCTTTAAATATTTGGTGAAAAGTACAACAAAAATAAATAAAAAATTATACTACACCTTAAGTTCCTACATTGTTATATGTTAAGATTTACATAATGAGGCCACAAGTAAGTATTTTTTCCATTGATATTCAAAGAGTGTTAGGAAAAAATAATGCTCTAAAGTTGAAGAAGAGGGCTAGGTTTTTATCCTCTATTACCAGGGGTGCATCTAATTCTAGAGTTGTAGAAATTTTTATAGCAATAGAAAATAAGAATGATAGGGAACTTGAACTTGGTGATTATCAAATCACAACAAGTAATTTGTCCCACCTTACAAGAGATCAAGAAATTGATTGAATGCAATCATTAGTGTCAACAATATTCACAAGGATACAAAAGGATAAAAATACACGAGTAAAAAGGAAAGTTGAAGAGTTACAAGAATATATCAAACATTTTATTTCTCCTTTATAGGCCATTGACAATACCATTTGTTCTCCTATCCTTATATCCTAGCAAGAGGGATCATCTTTAGATATGAAGAAAAAAATATCTAAAGTAAATGAAGAATGGATCCATGATCTTTTTTATCAAGGTATAAAAATAATTTAAAAAATTTTCAACTCAAAGACATTAGATTTCCACAGTCCATATTAATAATAATTTGTTGCTTCTAGATTTAACTATGTGCTAGTTTTTGGATCAATGTTTCAGATCACACTCTATGATCCATCATCAAGATGCAAAAAGAGTTGAAGGAGTAGGAGATTGTAGATCAAATTGGTTATAAGGGAGAGGTGAGGAGAAAGGTTGCACAAGAAACAAGAAAGTTTACTAAAAGAAGAAATCAAAACTCAGAGAAAATATAATAAAATGAATATAACAATAATGAAAAAAACTAAAAATGAAAAAAAATATTACAATAATACGAAAATAAGAGATACAACCAATCATTTAAAAATACAAAAAAATATAAAATGTGAAAACAAAGAATGATATATTAATAAAAATAGTTCTTTCAGATTTTACAATTTATTTTATTTTCTTTTATTAAGGTAAAATACTATTTTAATAAAAATATTTATTTCTTATATTTTCAATATTGCTCTGCTAAAACTCGGTGCCATGAAGCACTCTACTCCAACACTCCTAAATCCTACTCCTCACTTTGTCTTTGATCCCCTTGGCATGAGTTGTGAAGTTCACGATGATGTTAGGGCCTCTACTTCCTAGCACAAGGGACAAAGTTCACCAATTTGCAGGATGAGTTTTAGGGATGGTGTGAGGGGTGAAATTAGGGTTTCAAATTTGCAAACGGTGTGGGAGGGCAATGCTGATCTACTACGCCAACCTAAAAATGAATGGTTCCTTGAAAAAATTGGAGTTAGGTTGGGTTTGGAGAAGAACCCATTTTTTCTAACATTTGGCCTCTTACATTGTCAATCCTAATTTTGGCAATGTCAAAGTAACAAGTTCGATTAGATCTAAGATCTACCCCTTCTCAATTTGACACTCTAAGCTCATTCCTGAGGTATGCTTGGATAGTCTTTCCTTGATCAAGGGGAATATTTGTAGGAACATGCTCTCATTTGCAAACTGACAAAATCTTGGCCCAAACTATGTGAGCTAAATTCTTGGATCACACAGAATTCGAAGGAATATATGAGAAGAAATTTGTATTTATCTATGCACTAGAGGATTCTTTATATTGGAATTTGACTCTACTGAAGACATGGATCTGGTGTTGCAATCAAGCCCCTGGATCTACAAAGTTGAATTCATAAGCATGAAGCCTTGGTATGCTTCTTTTGGTCCCTGTATTGAGTCTTTCACATCTACATTCCTTTGGGTTAGATTACCTTATCTCCCCCTCCAATTTTGTGAATTGGATTGTCTACGCACTATTGGAAATGGCTTGGGAAATTACCATTATTATTCCAATGAAACAATCAATTATAGGAGCTCCACTTATGCATGTATATGTGTGGAAATAGATTTATCTAATGGAATACCTGCTAAGATTTGTTTCAAAGTGGGAAAAAGGTGTTGGAACAACCAGTTGACTACAAAAAATTTGTCTGAAATGTTTTTCAATTGACCACTTGACTCATCAGTGCCATAAGAGGAAAACCATCAATCACGTCTCAAATGAAAGACCCTCTTGGTGGATTGGTATATTCCCACTATTATGTCATCACTCCTAGAACTCCAAACGACTTGCCTTCTTCACAAGCTCCTCAAGAAATCATTTTAAAACCAAATTCTCCCTCTCCTCTGGCTATACAAGATTCCTCCGTGTTGTCTCATGTGGTCCCAAATGATGGGGCCCTCTCAACTGCCCCATCAACCTCTTTAGCAAAAGATCTCACATTGGAGGTGGTTGATCATGTGGAGGCTTCATCGGTTCCTACACCTATTGGATATCTTGTGGGTGAATCTTGCTTCGATGGGGATAATTCCCTCTCCTCACAACCTTCTAAAGACACCAAAAATTCATATTTGGAATGGAAAAAGTGAAAAGGAAGCAGTCCATTATAGCATTTTCAAATCACTCAATGTCACTAAGATCCTCAATGAAAAAGAATAAATGAATGCTACCTCTTTTTCCTTGGGAAAAGGAATACAATGGATGTAATGGGGCTTATTTGCAAGATGCAATCTACAAATACCAATGTGGTGGAATGATGTAATACTGAAACTTTTTTGATATCAATATAATCTTTGTTTACATACCTAATATATATATATATATATATATTTCTTATTTTAACATTGTATCATTCTTTGTTTTCACATTTTATGTTAAATTTTGTATTTTTAAATGATTGGTTGTATCTTCTATTTTTCGTATTATTGTAATATTGATTTTTTATTTTTAGTATTTTTCATTATTGTTTATTCATTTTATTATATTTTCTCCAAGTTTTGATTTCTTCTTTTAGTAAACTTTCTTGTTTCTTGTGTAGTTCCTTTCTCCTCACCTCTCCCTTATAACCAGTTTGATCTGCAATATCCTACTCCTTCAACTCTTTTTTCATCCTGATGATGGATCACAAAGTGTGATCTAAAACATTGATCTAAAAACTAGCACAAAGTTTTCAACTGTTAAGATGAAGCCAAGGGATTATAAGAAAAAATTAACATATTAAAGGATGAATCTAAATAATAACAAGAATAGAATAGTATGATCTTCCAAGGCTATTGATGATCTAGAGTAGTCCAAAGGTGACAAAACTAAGAAAAACTAAAAAAATCTAAATTTTTAGATTTTTTCAGTATTTTCTAGGTTCTGGTAAATCGTGTTTTCAGAGATCTTTGGAGCAGAACTTAGGTTCAAAACTTGTGTTGGTCCCTAAAAATTAACTGTTGAAGGAATTATTTTTTAGGGACTAACTTAGTACTCTTGGAGACCTTTCCAACGGTGTAAATGGTTTTCAATTCTGAGCACCAAGTGGAAATTTATGACCCTACCAAGTTGGGGTAAATAAATTCCTAGTTTTTTTTGAAATTTTTGTAATTTTGTTTGTATTTTCTCACAACCAGCTTTTCAATTTGAATTCTTGGGGCAGTGGTGACTTTTGGAATTCTCTATTTTGTACATACTCTAGCTATTTTGAATAAAAAAAGATTGATTTGGAATGCATACAACTCTTTTCATGAGTTTGTAATTTTTATCCAAATTGAACACAATATCATAGGTTTCTTTATGCCAAATATTGTTAATTGAATCCTTACCTTGATTCAAACCAGTGGTATCAGAGGGGGAACCCTCCTGAATTTTGGATTACACAAGAGTGGGCTACCAAATATTAGGATTAGACACACACAATTTGTCATAATACCCTTCTTTGAGATGCACACAACCAAAGATGGCAGACGAGAAAGATGATTCATTAGATTTTGCTAAGAAATTGGTCGAAGAAGCTTTGAATAAGCAGCAAGAAGAGATTATGAGCCAATTATCACACCTTTTGTAGAATAAGCAACCATATGGGGCAGAGACACCATTTCATGGACATACCCCTTTCAAAGTGCAGATAAATTTTGATATCCCAAATTTTGAAGGGAAAATTGATGTTGACACTGTTGATTAATGGTTATCAAAATTGGAATGATACTTCTCTATAAATCATTTCTCAGATGGAGAGAAAATAACTTTTTCTTTCCTCAAATTTGAAATCCATGTGAAACAAGTGTGGGAAATTAAGGTGGCAGATAGAGATAGAGAATTACCTATTGGACAAGAATTGGAGATAAGCTTTGATAACAAAACTACATGGGGAGACTTTGTGGAATACATAAAAGAAGCATACTTCCCTGAGGATATGCATGAACAAAAATATATACAGTGTTAATTGCTTCGATGGAAGAAGGATCAATTTGTGCAAGATTACACCAATACTTTCTATGCACTTTCGAAAAAACTTGGCATTGAAGATTCAAAGAAGCATCAAATTCTGAAATATCACAATGGACTTCATAGATACATCCATACTATAGACAAGTAAAATGTACTGATTGACATTGCGCATCTAATCCTGACTACTAACACCATTTCACCCTAAATCATCCCTCAGTCTAACCATTTAATCGAATAACCTTTATTTGATTAAATTCATCACATTTCATCTCTTAATAAAATAAATCAATTTTATCTTGTTAAGTCATTATCTCTCGTTAATTAAATAAACCACTTTATTTAATTAATTCCTAAATCTCTGTTTTAATTAAGTAATTCATTTTATTTAATTAAATCTCTATAGTTCCTCTATTAAATTAAATAAATCAAACATTTATCTAATTTAATCAAACATCACCCCCTTTGGTTAAATAAATCAAAATATTTAACTAGGTCTTAATCATTTTCACCTCTTTTTGATTTATTTCAACCCACAAATCTAAATCAATTAGTCAAATCACCTAATCCTTCATTAAATTAATTAACCTTGATTAATTTAATCTCTTCTCATGTCTCATCCTCCATCTTTTCCACTTGCACATGAAAAAAAATTATTTGATTTATTAAATCTCTATTTATCTTCAATATGGCATAAAGGAGGAATATTCTTCAAATTTGAAATTCAAATCTAAGCTGACTTTGTCCTTCCAACAAGGCATTCATTCCCTCTTACAAGTCCTTTTGCATTGAGCCAAGTGGCCTTAACTCCATTTGACTCTCCCTCCATCTTGCCATTAATACAATTTCAAAATTCAAATATTGGCATTTATTGGCACATTCATCAAAACTTGCACATCCTTGGCCCATTCACATTTGGACAAGTGGCACTTTGCCATTGGATAAAATTTAGTCCCACATTGCTCTATTTTAGGCATTCTTTCAACTTGTCATTCTATAAATAGAGAGCTCCTCTATTGTATTTGACATCCACAATTTGAGTAAACTTACTATGCTCAAATCTTTAGCAATCTTCATCCATACTTTCGAATTTGTATCTAGGTTATGCAAGTTTTTATCTTGGAGCATTCATCACTCTTCATCAAATTGGATCAATTTTCGTCACCAAATCACCATTGCATCATTGGAGTTTGGAAAGGGCCAATTTTCACATCAAATTGGCACCAATTCCCTCAAGAGATTAAGAGTTTGCTTTGCTTTAGAATAGGATTTGATATGTTTTAAGTTTAGTTGTGTCCTTCATTTCATTTCCTCTTTCTCTTGCAATTTAAATGAATTTCTTGAGGAATCTATATTCTAGCTTGCATTCAATCTAATTTGTTGTTTGTTTCTTGTGCTATTGCAGGTTTAGGATTTAGGTTCACATTTTGGTGCTAGGAGGGCATTATCTCGTTTTCTAACCATCTTTTTTGTCAAAATTTTTGTGTTTTTCTTTGTCTACAAGAAAAATCTACTACTAGAAGCTCAGCACCGTTGTTTAGCACCACTGGTTCTCCATCATCACTATATGGAACCGCTGAAACTCCAAACTGCGATGCCTCTATCTTCCCACCCATAATTTTGAATTTCAAACTGCGTCACTGAGCCTGTCTGACCTGCAAGAATCTTTCAAAAACCTAAAGTGTACCGTAGACCAAAAGGGCGACGAATTCATGCTCACTGGTCTGGTTGCAGAGCGATGTTGAATGGTAAGCGGCGCTATATATCATCACTGGTGAAATCAAATTGTGACGCCTTCATGGATTGCACCACTGGAGGGGAGTATAAAGTGAAATTTTATTTGTAGTACGTGCTTTTTTTAAAATTATGGTTCTTTTGTCTATTTTCTGCTTTCTTGACCTCTGTTTCTATAGAATCTAACTGACTTCCTTGTAGGTTGGATCGATCAAAGACGAAAAGGAAGGGAAGCATGATGAGGTCATTTCACAAAAATAAGTGTTTTTATACACTTTAGTGTTTTTTTAACACTCTTGGAGGATTCATTATTCCTCTTAAAGAAAAAAATTTCATCTTTTTATGCTTAGGACTTACTAATTTCATTTTGGACTTTAAAAAGAACCTTTTAAATTCTTGCTACAAAAAGGCTTAAAAAGAACATTAGGACTCAAATTTACTAGAGTTTGTTTTCGGTTTAATAATTGAACAAGGAAAATTGTCACACTTACTTTGGTGCTTTAAAATGAATTCACTTTTTCTTTGTGGATTTAAAATGAACAAGTGTTTGCATTGTTTTGTAATTACGTACACAAAGTAATATCATCAAAAGACATATGTGCTTCTCTTGTGCCTCATGACGATCTTGAGAATCAAAAGGCTTTTGGTGACATTAAGTTGCATAAGTAATTTCCCATACATACTTCAATTTGGGTTTAAAATTGAACAAATTGTGCGAGTGTGAGTAAATCTATTGCATGTGTTCTCCCTTTGTTTCTAAATGAAGGTTGATCAAACTATGAATACGACTGAACCAGTAACACTCTGAACCCGAGAGTATTTCCAGCCGAGATATAAATGTGGTTATTGGAATAAATGCCAGTATCACACGGTTGGCTCCAACGAGAAGGGAAACAATGGTCTCTTGACACGTTGGGTCAACTCCTACGAATGAAAAGTCCGAATTAAAACCCTTGTTGTAGAAAGGCCAAAATCCCTATCTATTTTTTGGTGCAAGAACGGTCATTCTGAAGCCACCCACACTTTTATTGTCTTTAGTAGAAATGGAAAGCATGCCATGGGAGTTTCAT
Source organism: Sequoia sempervirens (assembly GCA_007258455.2). Taxonomy (NCBI): domain Eukaryota; kingdom Viridiplantae; phylum Streptophyta; class Pinopsida; order Cupressales; family Cupressaceae; genus Sequoia; species Sequoia sempervirens. Next base: position 17,365 of record VDFB02214392.1, read on the forward strand.
GGGTGTTGATGCTTGGTTGTCCCATATAATTGGGTGTCGTGGAGGGGAGTCAGTGGGGTCAAGCATCTAACCATTCGCTAAAGATAAGCGTAGCTGGACTTGTCCAAGTGGGGACTCAACAAATATTGTATTTCATATCCATAATTTTGTGCTTGTTCTTGATTAAAAAATTCTTTGCTTATTTGAAAATATTTGGAAACAAACATTTAACATCATCATCAAAATTTCACACCCTTTATGAGGCAAATACAAATTGACCAAATTTGTGTGTTATTGCTTGCCCTTGGGATTTTATCCTTAGAGGTTTCTAAACACTTGAACTTACATCTCAATTTTCCTACTAAAGATAAACAATAGGTAACCCTTTCCTTGAATTCATCAAATTTCCACATAACATACTTTGTGGGATTCGAAGAAATTGAGACATTGGACACCTAGTTTGGAAACCTAATCAAAGAAGTGTTTGTGGTAAAACAAAATCACTAAGCAAAGATAACAAAATTGGCTCTCACATGTGTTAATTCCTTGTGATTTCCAAGAAATTCAAAATCCCAAAACGAAATTCCTTGAGCCAAAGTTCAAAATTTAGGAGTCACACTCGAAAGGTCATCAAGAAATACATTAGGAAGTGCAATCAAAAGCAACATATCAAAACAAGAAAAAAATTCACAAGATTCTATAGACTCATCCCTTTGAACAATCTAGAAATGTATGCTTAGTTTGAACCACTTCTTGGTTGAAAGGTCCTTAGGAGTATTGTATGTTCTTCAATACCGAGGGTCTAGTAAACAAGTGTCTTTTTAGGTACATCCTAGGATCAAAATCAAACCTTCATCCATATTTGAACATCAAAAAACCAAAATCATCTCATCATCAACTCTTCAAAAATCTTGGAAAAATCCTTCATGTTAAACTTTGGGAAAAACATTTGAAATCAATCCAAAATCACTTTGTTTGATTGAATGTGTGTAGATGCATCCTACTCCACATATTTGATCAAATTATCAAACCTTGTGAACAAATTCATCCCTTGATAACATCCAACATCTTGGGATTTAAGAGTTCATTATCAAAATCATCTTGTTTGGATAGGGGTGTTTAGATGAATCCTTCTTCTCACACCTAGACAAATTAGCATCTTGTGAATGATTTAACTCTAAGACAACATCCAACCTCTTAGAGTTTATGAGTCCACCAAAATCCGAATCCGAAACAAATCAAGCCAAAATCAAGTCCTAAAGTTTAAACATACCCTTCAAGATTTTCTCAAAGAGTTCCAAACATCCATCAAACATCCATCTTACATCCATATCATTATCATCCTTTGATCTTGGAATCATCGTAAATTTTCTCTTTTGTGCCTAAAGTTAGATCAATCCAAAGAATTAGAAATTCATCTCCTATATTCTTCAAAATTGATCCCTATTTTATGGTGCAGACTAGATCTCAACACAAGAAGAACATGGAAGCCAACAAATAAACACCTGCTTCAAGTGACCTAAGCCAAACAAACTCCAAAATGAATCTCGTTGAATAAAGCAATCCTTTGACTAACTTTCTCTCATCATCAATAAATCCACAAGAGGAAATCCAAGAAGAGGATCTTACCTTTGAGATGTTACACGAGGAAATCATCGAAATGATCCAAAATCTGGAGAACCATAAGATCATCAATATCATGATGAGACTTAACCCTTCACTATACATGCTCGAACTAGCAAAACAAGGGGCTAAACTACCTTTTGATTTTGACGTGAGCTCTATAGTGGAACCATCTTTAGAGGTCATGCCTCCAATTTCATCCACACTCCCAATCTCATCTACACCCCCATCCCAAAGCATCACTCAAAACATCATGCAAATCACAACATCTTTTGCTCCAACTCAACCTAATGTTAATAAGGAAAGTGCATTTTTTAATGCCATTCAAACACACCCCCTTGTCAATAATCAAGACTTGGATGCAAACACCATTTTGGAACAAAACGTACCCCAAAATCCATTACATAAACATGTCCCTCTCACTTTCCATGATCCTAATGATCCATCATCATCATCCTTTCACACAAAACCTCAAACCTTTCTCCCCATAACGTCACAAGGAGAGGGTGACATATTCGAACCAGGGGGAATTTTTGACACTATGCCATTTCCTCAAGAAATCACATCCCTCACATTTTCACCTCTTCCACCATTTCCACCATCATCCACACCACTACCTGGCTTAGGATTTCCACCTTTACCAAATATCAATCAAAATCAAACCAACATCCTAAACCTCAATCAAAACATCATGCCAAACTCTCAAAACTTTTCATCGACATCGCAACAATAGATGAAAACTACACAAGCAATCACAACATCATCAACCACCCCCCTAACATCTCAAAGCATGATATCTCAAGGACCAACCACATCGATCGCACCATCCACCACTCAAACCCCAAATACAATAGCACCTCTCACCACCACCACAAGCACCATTCTGAATCCACCACCACCTCCACCACCACCAAGCTCCATTACATCAAATCAATAGAACATTTCATTGCAAGCAGCTCAACAAGTTGCTTATCAAAATTCATTCCTACAAGTACAAAAATAAAAAGGCATGCAACTAGCTGCTCAACAAGCCGCACAACTAACTGCTCAACAAGCCGCTCAAGCTGCTCAAGCATCCCAAGCTGCATTACAAGCACAAAAGGTTTCTCAAGCCCAAATCTTATTGCAACAACAATCGGCACAAGCACAAGCACAAGCACAAGCACAAGCACAAGCACAATCTCAAGCTCAAGCTCAGGCGCACACCCAATATAAAGCACAACAAGCACAAGAACAAGCGCAGTATCTTGCACAAAAACAAGCAGCACAACTACAAGCATATTAGCAAGTGATAAAACAATACCAAGAGAAGCAAGAAGTATCCCAATTAGCAGCCCAACAACAAGTGTTGTTGGTGCAACAACAAGCACAACAGTAGGTCAAACAATAGGCAATCCTGGCACAACAACAACAAGACCAACAACAAGTGTTGTTTATATAGCAGCAAGTGCAAGCATACATGGCTCAACAGAATGTGCAAATACCACCAATCAACACATCAACTAGTCCACCCATCACACCCACCAACGAACCACCTCAGAACACCTTCATCCCACCTCCTAATCCGCAAAATGATGTGACAACACAAATCAGGTTGCTCTTGCAAAAAGTGCTCTAACTTCAATCAGGGAAAACCACAAGAACATCTAGTAACTTATGTTCTTATCCATTTGACCAAATCCTTGTGATGAAACCATTCCTGAACGGATTTGAGATCCCCAAGTTTGACAAGTACTGTGGGATGGGAAACCCTGAAGACCACATCAGGGAATTCTAGGTTCATTGCATGGAAGTCGCGTATTACGATACCTATATAATGTGTCTATTTCCAAGGAGTTTGGTAGGCCACGCCATGGAATGGTTCTCTCTCCTACCTACAGGAATCAAGACATTCCAAGAAATCATAGACGCATTCATCAAAAACTATGCATGCAATATCGCCATGGATGTTATTCTAGAGGAAGTCTTAGCTCTGAAACAAGGTAAGAATGAATCATTTGCTTCATTCCTACAATGATGGTGATCCAAGGCCAATCAGAGCAAATGGGTCATGCCCGAGGAACAACAAGTATGCACTATCATATCCAACCTTGATGACCTCTTGGAATTCCATCTCAAGGTCCAAGGAATCACTACGTACAACCAGTTGATTTCCAAGGCACTCAGCATCGAATGAGCCCTTATGACACAACCTGGAGGATCAACTTCATATCCTGAACAACAGAATAATCGCCCACCCACCAATTACAATGACAAACCTCACACATGGGAAAGAAACAAAAATATTACCAACGATCGTGTCATCGATGCCAAAGTTGTCATCAATGCCCCTCAGCAAAACACACCGCACCACAATAGCAAATCCAAAACCATCATCAAGCATACACAACAACACAACAACCAAGCAACCAAGCGATCAATAACATCAATGACCAAAGAGGACCTCCCCAGCGAAACAAGAACTTCACCAAACGGAAGTACACTACTCTTGGGGAACCACTCAAAGTCATCATGAAGAAATTACTAAATGAAAACCTCATCAAAATTCCCACCTATGAGAACTACCAAGAACCAAATGTTAAACCTCCTTGGTACAATGAAAATCAGCTATGCGACTTCCACAAAATCAAAGGGCACACCACGAATAGTTACATGAGGTTAAAGAACATAGTCCAAGATCTCATTGATCAAAGAATTATAAATGTGGAATAGCCAACATGAAACCAGAATCTCAAAATATACACGAATCTGATGCCTAACCATAATAATAAAGGGAGCAATAACATTGATAAGGGGAAAGGCACCTTCAAAAACATGAATCATGTGTATCAAACTGTTGTCGCCTCCCTAGATGAATATTGCACAGTAATCACTATCAAAGGAGCTCAGGCCGATTGTGGAGTCACCACAAGAGGCAGAAAAGTTACTATCGCAAGATCATCTCAACCGAACAAAACTTCCATGTCCAATTCAAGATACATTCCCAATGGTTACAATGTCCTTGATTAGCTAAAAATAATGCCAGCACAAATCTCCATCATGGAGTTATTAAAAATCTCATCCGCCCATAAGAAAATCCTTGAGGAAGCATTTGCTTCATCCACCGTCCCTGTAGATCTTGATGCAGAACAATTCCAAGCTATGGTCGGCAACATCATCACTCCAAACCTCCTTGCATTCTCTGACCAAGATTTCGCCGCTCAACCATCTCATAATCGTGCACTCCATTTAGAGGTCCTAGTGCAGAAAAGTAAAGTCAAGCGAGTCTTGGTGGATGGAGGTGCAGGCTTGAATATTTGTTCCTTCAAACTCATTAAGCAGTTAAAAATTTCAGAGGATTCCATCGACAAAGGAAATATTATTACAATTAGAGTAGATGATGATCAAGAAAGAGTGTCCCAAGGCATAATCAAAATCCATATTCAAGTAGGGCTAGCTATCATGGAAACTACTTGTCAGGTCCTGGACCTCGACTTTCCTTATAACATTCTCCTAGGACGTCCATGGATTCATGCAATGCAATTGGTAGCATCAACCTTCCGTCAATGTGTCAAATTCACATATGAGGGACAAGAGGTCACCATCCATGGAGATCCCAAACCATTCTCCTACTACAAGAACCTTGAGGAAAAATACTACAAAATACCTCAAGTACCTAAAAATGATGAAGGCCCATCAACACCGTACATTGATCCAGCCACTCTCGCTTCCACTTCTGCAACAGAGACACCCGCCACTCCTGCCATTCCCACCATCTCTGATATAAAAGTCATCGTCCAGGATAATGGTTGCTAAAATTACACGATTTCCAAAAATGATTTTTTGGTAGGAGAGTTACCACAATCTCCCAAATCACGAGGACGTCCAAAATCAAATGAAGCCTCCACATCTCAAACATCCCCTGAAGAATATCCCAACTTCAGAAGTTGGGGAGATCTCAACCAAGAATTCATAGAGGAGGACCCATCTCATCTCCTATACTGAGATAATAGACTAGCAACCAATCTACCAATGGATGACAAAAGCAAAGGCTTGCAAATGATGCTCACAATGGGCTATGATAGAAACCAGAGACTTGGTAAAAACAACAATGGGCTTATAATACCTATCATTCTAGAGACGTGAATGAGAAATATTGGCCTTGGATGTACCCCTCCAAGTATAACCATACGTGGCCGAAGTTCTCCAATTAGAAAGATCAATAATCCTCCTCAGCTATCTGTAGTTGAACATCGACTGTAATATCTATAGGTCGCGTCTTAGACAACTTCACATTTGACATAATCGATGTTTGTAGTAGTAGTGATGATGAGGATCCCATAACCAACCTACCTAGGCTCTTTGAGGATACCACCCTTCTCATGATTATCACCTTATCCTTTGAGTCAGACCATCAAGATCATGAAATCCGCCTAGTTTACCCCCAACTCATCGATTATGACCAACGAGGACCATCAGTTCTTAACACATTCAAAAACGATGAGGCACTCTTAGAATTCATGGGACTACAGGATAAAATTCCATGTGGGGATTACAAAGAAGGATTCATCATTGAGCTAGATACATAGGCCTATTATGGGGAAACGATTTAATCCCTTAGCCGCAGAAGTGAGAAATTAAGAATAATATCTAAATCCTTGAGTGAAAACCACACTGTGGCACTCTCCGACATGAAAAAATTGAAAAGAAAGGATGCATCCAATGGTGAAAACCTCTTTGAGGTGCCTGAGGATGGGGGATTCAATCTTCCTTTCAAGGCCCTTCATCAAGAAAAATAAGTAATCCTAGTAGAAAAGTGCAATCTAGATAATCTAGGAATAGAGGAGACCCCGCACATCACATTCTATACAGAATCATTACTGTTAGAAGAACAAGAACTCCTAGCAACCTTCTTAAGAGAGAGACAGGTAAACTTTGCATGGAGCTATGCCGAGATGCCAGGGCTTGATCTAGAAATTGTAGTTCATCACCTAGCAGTATATCCTGAAGCAAAGCCCGTTAGGAAAAAGCTCAGGAAAATGCACCCTCAAATCACCCTGCTAGTCAAAATAGAACTAAAGAAGCTATTGGATGCAGGATTCATTTGACCAATAGACTATCCAAAATGGGTGTCAAAGCTAGTGCCTATCTCAAAACTCGATGGGGGCATCAGAATCTACACAGATTTCAGGGACTTAAACAAAGCATGTCCAAAAGACGATTTCCCATTGCCCAACATTGACATGATTGTAGACATGATAGAGGGACACAAAATGTTTTCCTTGATGGATGGTTTCTCGGGATACAACCAGATAATGATTGCTAAATAATACCAACGCAAAATGACATTCACTTGTCCATGGGGGACTTACTATTGGAATATGATGCCATTCGGCTTGAAGAATGCAGGAGCAACATACCAAAGAGCCATGACATTAATCTTCCATGACATGATCCATAAAATTGTCGAAGATTACATCGATGACATACTAGCCAAATCTAGAAAGAGGAAGGATCACATAGCAACCCTAAGTGCTATTTTTGACAGGCTGGAGGAATACAAGGTCTAATTAAATCCAAAGAAGTGTGTCTTCGGCGTACAATCAGGAAAGTTGCTAGGATACATAGTGTCAATGAGAGGTATTGAGGTAGATCCAGCAAAAGTAAAAGTGATCCTTCAGATGGAGGCACCCAAAACATTGAAACAATTAAGAGGTCTCCAAGGAAGGCTTCAGTCTATCCAAAGGTTCATAGCACAACTAGCAGATAAACAAAATCCATACTCTCACCTACTTCACAAGGGAGTAGCATACAAATGGGATAACAAGTGTGAAGAAGCCTTCAATAAGATCAAAGAATATCTACTTACACCACCGGTCCTCAAGCCACCGATCCCAAGAAAGCTATTAGTTCTCTATGTGTCAGCAACAACAATAGCCCTTGAAGCTCTTCGAACTCAACACGATGAAAATGGAATAGAAAGGGCCATATATTACATCAGCAGGACAATGGTCATTCATGAGTTAAACTACTCATTCATCGAAAAAGCATGTCTAGTAGTAGTGTTTGCATCACAAAAATTCAAACATTACATGTTGGCACACAAAATAAAACTCATCGCCAAGATCGACACCCTCAAGTACTTACTGTCAAAATCAATGCTCACTAGAAGAATGGCCAAATGGGTCATGACACTATCAAATTATGACATTGAATATGTGGAGCGGAAAGCAATTAAAGGCTAATTCATCACAAATTAGCTTGCAGAAGCACCAATCTATTCAAAGAATCCTCTTATCTCAGAGTTTCCAGACGAATCCATCTTCAACCTCAACATAGTTGACCACTAGAAACTTTACTTTGATGGCTCATACATGCAACGTGGATTAGGAGTTTGTGTCTTCTTTATCACTCCACAAGGGGACTGTATACCTAGATCATATAAATTGGCATTTCCCTGCACCAACAACATTGCAGAATACGAGGCTTTAGCCATAGGTCTCAAAATAGCAGTGCAATGGCACGTCATGACCCTTAGAGTATATGGAGACTCCTAGCTGATAATAAACCAAGTGAACAATGAGTACCATACTAAGGATGATAAGCTCACTCCATACAAGAAACTAGTGGAGACTCTCAAGGAATCCTTTATCAAAATCACATTTGACCAAATTCTTAGAGCAAATAACAGAGCAACAGATGCCATGGCAATGATTGGATCCCTACTGGACATCCCTCACAACATCCTAAAACACAAATTCTTGGTAGAGCAGCTTCTCGTGCCCACATTCGAGGTACTAGAATCAGAATTTGTGTGTGAAATTGTTGGTCTTAGTGATCCCCGGTACAATGACAATTATACCTATCTACAAATAGGTGTCATACTTGTCGATTTACCCTCAACCTTAAAATGAACCTTTGTCAAAAAGGAATCCCAATTCGTCATCCTAGGAGATACCCTGTATCGTAGGAGCATAGAAGGAACCTTATTACATTGTTTAAACGCTGAGGAGGCATTGACTGCTTTAACTGAGGTGTATAATGAAATCTTTGGTTCACACTCAAGTGGAATGACCCTAGCCAGGAAATTGTTGAGGATGGGGTATTGTTGGCCTACAATGGAAAGAGAGGAACATAACTACATCAAAAGATGCCTACAATGTCAGCAGCATGGAGACCTCATCCATGCTCCAACTCAAGAACTTCATCCCATCATCACACCATGGCCCTTTTCACAGCGGGGACTCGATCTCATTGGAAAAATCACCCCCACCTCATCTAATGGCCACATGTTCATCATAGAAGACACGGAATACTTTACCAAGTGGGTGGAATCCATACCTATGACATATATAACCAGGAAGCAGATATCAAAGTTCATCCTGATCTATCTCATTTGCTGCTACGGTGTTCCACAAGCCATTATCTCAGATAATGGGACACCATTTAAGAATCAGGATGTCCGCGACTTGTGTGAAAAATTCAAAATCCAACATCACTTTTCCACCCCATACTATCCCCAAGGAAATGGCCAAGCAGAAGCCACAAATAAAACCATTTTAAAGATCCTCAAGAAAACAGTCAATGATGCAAATCATGACTAGCATCTACAGCTCAATCCCACCTTATGGGCCTACCAAACCAGTATTCACACACCCACCGGTGCCACCCCTTTCTCCCTGGTCTACGGATTAGAAGCAGTACTCCCCATTGAAATCGAGCTCCTGTCACTAAGAATATCAATGCAAAACCTCATCACGGATGAAGAGTATCGAGTATCAAGACTGAATGAGATGGATCTATTGGATGAGCGGCACATAGACACTTTAAATCATTTGCAAGTCTATCAAAAAAGACTCAAGAGGAGCTATAACAAGAAAATCAGAAGCAGGACTTTCCAAGTCGGAGAACTGGTACTAAAGGAGAATTAGAAGAACGTACCAAATCCAAACAACAAAGGAAAATTTGAGCCCAATTGGTTGGGACCATTTGTTATCACAATAAGCTATAAGTCAGGGGCATATTAGTTATCAACAACCGAAGGGGAACCTCTGCAAGAGCCCATGAATAGCTCTCATCTCAAAAAATTTGATGCCTAATCTTTCAAGGTATAGAACCAAAAAATCCAAAAAAATAAGAAAATGTCCTGAAGAAATAGTTACCTTAGCGAAAACCTGGAAAATAGGCATCTTGGTGACAACAACAAAAAAAGCAAAAAAGCAAAAAATCCAAAAAATCCAAAAAAATCAGAAAAAGGATTAAAAATAGTAAAGAGAAAAATTGTCCTCTAGTGAAAACCACTTTGGTGGCACTTTGGACAAGTACCTTGGTGAAAACCTGGCAAACAGGTGTCTTGTGTAAATAAGCATGTTCCATCCACCAAGATCTTTGCAGCTTGTTCTGCATCACCCATCCATTATGTTTCCATCATCCATCGCATTCGGATCTCCATCCATCACTCATCGACCCACATCCACACCATAGCTTGGTCCTATGTTTGTATCATATTCCCTCCTAGTACTACTCGGCCCATTCCTAAGGTCAATTTTTCCTGCTTTTATCGGAGTAGTTTATTGCATCACACTAGGGGCATGTTCTCATCGGATCAGATTCGTGTATATTCTTGAAGTCCTAAAATCTCAAAAAATCCAAAAAATCCAAAAACATCGAAAAATCACAAAATCCAAAAAACATATCAAAATCCCAAAATAAGTCAAAAATTCAAAAACAAAGTCGTCTTGTCAAACTATGAGTCTCTGAGCCTTGAACGTAGGAAAGATTGATCTTTGATCATCCCCTGAGACACTTAGGTCAGTCCTTTAGGAGTCCATCATAATAAACTGACATTTCATCATGTATATCTTCATATGTAAATCAGTCAAATTGTCAGTCAAACTACGTGGTCTCTGCATGTATAACATAGGCAATGCTAATCTATTGATCAACCCCTCAGGCCCCTAGGATAGGTCCTTAGGTTAGTCTCTTGGTCAAGATCTTAGAAAACCCCAAAACATTGGAAAATCAAGAATCAAAACATTTGAAATATCTCAAAAATACCAAAAACAGCCTCAAAACATTGCAAAAACTCCAAAAACATCCAAATATTTGAAAAAATCCATCTGTCTAATCTTGCTTTCACCTGCAATAACATCACTCATAATAAACGATCATCATCTTCAACCTTTGGTGAAACAATCAGAAACAAGTCTAGCAAGTGAAAAGTGAAAACTCAAAACGTCAAGTCTCAGGTTTAAGTTAGTCAGTAAACAAGTCGATCAACTTTTTGTACCAATAGCGTATCAGTCTCAAATCAATCTCATCATTGTCTGATAAAATCACGTCCTAGGATGAATCCTTCCTACAATGGGCACTTTTTATTAGACCAAACATTTTGGATAAACGAAATGACATGCCACCATCCACTAATATTTCCTATGATATATCATTCTAACAATGGACATCATCTATTGGCAATAAGTTTCAGGTCTTATCCTTCAAAAACATAGTTTCCTTTGGCTAGCGGTATGAAGAACATTGACTTGTTTGTTTACTTGATCTTTTCTTTCTGATTTATCTTATTGCACTCATTCCAAGGACCTCTCAATGATATCTAAACAAAGGATTTAGAGAGATGGGAATGTGGCAATGATCATTATCTTTTGTTTTTTGTGCTTGTTGGATGTTCTTGTAATATAACCTTGGAAAATACTTGCTTTGTTAGATATGCATGGAGGGTGTTTTGGATAGCTTGTTGACTATTGCATTGATAGGTTATACCTTTATGTGTTTTGGTCTGAGATGTTTGAAACTTCTAAAGTGCATCCTAGCAAGGTTTTTGTATGTCAGGTGTGAACAAGAATACTCCTATCTGTATGTAAAGTCAAAGTCCATCACACTAGGTACAACACCATCCTGGTTCTCTATACCTTGATGCATCGTACCACATGTGTTATCAAACATAAAGAAATTGGCCCTTTGAAAATCCTAACTCCTCGGCAAGTAGTCATCATCATTTTCATATTCATCATCTTATGTCTTTTTGTAATGTCTTCTTCTCTTTCATCCCTTCTTTCTCTTCATGCTAACAAGGTACTATGACAGTTAGTCATCATCATCATCATCGATCCTGCATCCACAAATCGTTAGCATATTGCATAAACATATCATATAGGAAACATATGCATTGCATCTCCATCATCATATAAATGTGTTATTATAAAGCACTTTTCATAAATAGGCATATTCATAAAGCGTCACAACACATCCATCTTTTATCACATTGCATTACATCCATTTTTTTATCACATTGCATTCATCACATAAACCATAGCATAACATTCATTGGCATAAAACATTTCATAAATCATCTCATATTACCATCTATTGCATAATCAAACATAATAGGTATGTGAGCATTATAGATAATCGATTGCATTATAAGCATACATATTCATATATAACATCTCATAAAAACATTTATTATGAACATCTTATTCATTTTGCATAACATAAAGCATAAATCATACTACTTTGCATTAACATGTCATTTCATATATTACATCACATCACAATAAATGTATCACATACATATTGCAATCTTCTAACATGTTTAGGATAATATATATTTGTTATTCTCAACATCTTAAAAACATCTCATTTACACCATCAAGGCATATCATATAGAGCATGAACATTGCATACACATTCCATCATACATAAGCATAAAATCATACATATCGTCCATCATTCATCCATATCATATAGAAAATATCATAAATAACCACATCGCAATCATTTCTTTCATTTCATTTTATAAATCATTCCATACCATTATAAGCATTCAGTGCATAATTAAAATAGGAACATAAACATTATAAAATCCATTACATTAAAAGCATACATCCATCCATAATTATAAAATCATTTATAATCATGACTCACATATCATTTTGTGTATACACCATAAATCATCTCCATACCATTTTGCATATCACATCATCCATCTCACATGCATTGCATTATCATTTAAGTTGTTTGGGATAATATAGATTGGTTATTCTAAGCATCTTAAAATCATCACATTTGCATTTGCATACATAAATCATCATATGGACTACATCATCATAAAAACATACATATCATCCATCCATATCATATATCAGTTGCATAACTATCACATAATGCATCTATACATACATCACATAACACCATAACGTTATTGCATAGCATATAGAAATAGAACCATCCATAAATGCATAAATGCATAAATGATACATATCACATCATATCAACATCATCATCTCATGTATATATATCATCGAATAACTGTCATAGTACAAATAACCAGATCACTATACATGTGTGTCAATAAGTACAAAAAGGCCCAACGGGCTATCAAAAATGAGCTCATATGGCACGAAAGAATGATATCTCAATCAAAATGAGGCCTACCCCTCTTGTATTCTGCCCTTTCCTCTGTCACCATGACCCTCTACCAGTCTGTGGCTGGTCTGCTGCGAGTAATTTGGGGCCCAGTCTACTCTAGGCACGGCCTGATGATAATGCAAGCGATAATAGTCCATCTCCTGGATGGCCTCCCTATAAGAATGAAGAGGCATTGTGCTCTGAGAGGAGGAGGCCGCCATGCTCTCCAACTTTTTTCTTTGGCCCATCTCTGCGGCCGCCTATAGCTCTACAGCCTGCCTCTACAAAATGACCTGGTCTCTCTCGGCCATGGCCTGATCCCTCTCCACCGTCAAAGTCTGAACCTAAGCCTACAACTATGCAATCAGTGCATCTCGGGGATCTAGTTGTCCTATTGGCTGTGCTCATGGGGGTTGCACATGAGGCTGATCCTCACCCTCAACTCATGGTGATGCGTCTGTCTGATCTTGTTGCCTAGCTAACACCTGGTCCTGATCCTGTATGTGAAAATCTGCCTGGACTGGCTAAGCTGGAACCCTAACCGGCTGATCCTACCGCTCACCCTCTCTTCGTCTTCATCCTCCCCCTCTGCCCCTCGATCTTCATCAAGTGGAGGGTGCTCCTGGAATTGTCAACCATAGGGGTGGCTAAAACCAATCTTTGTAGGCCAGTCCTAATATCTTGTGCCAAGTTGTTCACTGAAGGTTATTTTACAGTTATGAGAAAATAACCGTAAACATCAATGATCAACATCCATAAACTCGATGAGGCACCTGGTAGGTATCTCTAGAGCCATTGTATGCTCCCTTTTGCATAAAGCGATCCTAAGCGGGCAAATAATATATGTTGTGCATCATCGACCTTATGCAGGGGTGACCAGGTCTGGTGCCATGCTGAGGCATGGGACATAGTTGAGGTCTGTATATGGCAGCTGAGCACCATTTGCTTACTCTATAGTGCCACACTAGGGATCATGGGCTGACCAGCTGGTGAAGCGAAGATGTGCTCCCACACCCACACATGAAGAAGTGTAACACCTGCTCCAAGTGCTTTTTTGTCAAGGTATACGTACTCATGCAAGTCCCTGTAGAGGGAGGCTAGAAGGATAGGCCCCCAAGAAAAACGAACAAGCCTGTCGCGCATCACCATCTGCTCCCAACAGAGTCCCCAACCAGGACTGAAGTAGCAGCCTCGTCGATCCGAGGCAACGAGACCTGAAATGATTGTTGCAACCACCAGGCGGAAGGGTGAAGTCAGGGTCCTGTGACGCTTTAACTCTATCTGACCCTCATAGTATATAAAATCCTCCGTAGTGAGGACAATGTGACAAGCGTCCCGTCCGACATCCATATCATGAATAACGCACCGCCCATGTATCGGCAATTTTAGGATCTGCCACATGTCCTCCAGGGTGACGGTGGCCTTGCCAGTAGGAAGGTGGAAGGATGAGGTCTCACTGTGCCATCTCTCGACAAGCGTTGACATCATCCCAAGGTGGGTTCGCACAGGTGCTACATAAGCAATGTACTATAGTCCCATGTCCCGCAGCTAATCCGGCTCCCTATCGCTCAAATCTTGTAAGTAACCGAAAATCTCTTGTGATCTATGCTCCCAAGAATAGAGCTCCCTCGCCGCGTCCTGCATCACGAAAGGTCACCATGTTAAAACTTTTGAAAATTTTATTCTGAGCATCCAAAAAACCAACTCAGCATCGCTATCTGTGAAGGCGTCGTAGTTTGAATTTCAAACTGCGACACTAGGACTACCAAAGTCTTAAAATGCATTGTCGCGGTACACTTTTCTAAAAGTGGTGTAGTTTGCATAGACCCTAGTCTAAAGTCCACCGCCACATCAAACTTTGAAATTCCCCCGCTGGAGGTAGCATATGCGTCGGAGTTTGAAGTTTGTTTCCAAACTCCAAACTCCACCGGGGTGGTGCATTCCATGATGGCAGACCAGTTTGAGCCACCGAGCGGTGCAATTTGAATCTTGAGTGGCGCTATATAGCACCATTGCAAAGAAGCTAAGTTTAAAAGCATTAAATAAACACAAAAAATGAAATTCAAGTAAGGATCACTTATCAGTGCTCCAATGCCAGGAGGTCGTTGGTATGTCCGGACTCGATTAGAAATATGCATCGAAAGTTGTCGTTGCACCGTCTCATTAGAATATTAGAGCTCAAATTGTAGAATCGCTAAAAGGCAATGTGTGAATATGAATCGAAAGTGACCCCTCGAAGCCTTTTTAAGCCTCAAAATTAGGGTTTCCTGACCCTATTTGGCTATCTTTCCAAGGTTTTGAACTCTTGAACCTGTTGAGGCTTGTTTTACATTGTTTTATTGCGTTTAGACACGTTTTTGGCCTCCTAGAGCCTTTCTGGATCTATCGGGAACCTTGTCCTCTCTTTTTTTCATGAGATCACCCAAAAATTAAAAAAAATCGTCCAATCTCTCGAGGGGGAAATATATTAGCATGTTTTCTCTCGCCGGGGCAGCAGTGGGACAAAATTTTGAAAACATTTTTTTTTGGCTTTGATCGAGACCGTTTATTCTTTGAACCAATGCAACAAGTGCATTGCTTCAAAGAGGGGAAAAATGTAGACACGTAA
This sequence comes from Sequoia sempervirens, assembly GCA_007258455.2. NCBI lineage: Eukaryota > Viridiplantae > Streptophyta > Pinopsida > Cupressales > Cupressaceae > Sequoia > Sequoia sempervirens. The sequence continues at coordinate 32,978 of VDFB02214392.1, forward strand.
AATGTATTGATTGACATTGCGCATCTAATCCTAACTACTAACACCATTTCACCCTAAATCATCCCTCGGTCTAACCATTTAATCAAATAACCTTTATTTGATTAAATTCATCACATTTCATCTCTTAATAAAATTAATCAATTTTATCTTGTTAAGTCATTATCTCTCGTTAATTAAATAAACCACTTTATTTAATTAATTCCTAAATCTCTGTTTTAATTAAGTAATTCATTTTATTTAATTAAATCTCTATAGTTCCTCTATTAAATTAAATAAATCAAACATTTATCTAATTTAATCAAACATCACCCCCTTTGGTTAAATAAATCAAAATATTTAACTAGGTCTTAATCATTTTCACCTCTTTTTGATTTATTTCAACCCACAAATCTAAATCAATTAGTTAAATCACCTAATCCTTCATTAAATTAATTAACCTTGATTAATTTAATCTCTTCTCATGTCCCATCCTCCATCTTTTTCCACTTGCACATGAAAAAAAATTATTTGATTTATTAAATCTCTATTTATCTTCAATATGGCATAAAGGAGGAATATTCTTCAAATTTGAAATTCAAATCTAAGCTGACTTTGTCCTTCCAACAAGGCATTCATTCCCTCTTACAAGTCCTTTTGCATTGAGCCAAGTGGCCATAACTCCATTTGACTCTCCCTCCACCTTGCCATTAATACAATTTCAAAATTCAAATATTGGCAGTTATTGGCACATTCATCAAAACTTGCACATCCTTGGCCCATTCACATTTGGACAAGTGGCACTTTGCCATTGGATGAAATTTAGTCCCACATTGCTCTATTTTGGGCATTCTTTCAACTTGTCATTCTATAAATAGAGAGCTCCTTTATTGTATTTGACATCCACAATTTGAGTAAACTTACTATGCTCAAATCTTTAGCAATCTTCATCCATACTTTCGAATTTATAGCTAGATTATGCAGGTTTTTATCTTGGAGCATTCATCACTCTTCATCAAAGTGGATCAATTTTCATCACCAAATCACCATTGCATCATTGGAGTTGGGAAAAGGCCAATTTTCACATCAAATTGGCACCAATTCCCTCAAGAGATTAAGAGTTTGCTTTGCTTTAGAATAGGATTTGATATGTTTTAAGTTTGGTTGTGTTCTTCATTTCATTTCCTCTTTCTCTTGCAATTTAAATGAATTTCTTGAGGAATCTACATTCTAGCTTGCATTCGATCTATTTTTTTGTTTGTTTCTTGTGCTATTGCAGATTTAGGATTTAGGTTCACACATACTAAGATGGATTTTTTTAACATTGAAACATTGGTGACTGCTTTCAAATATGCCACAAAAATTGAAGAGAAATTCAAGTAGAAAGGGAAGAGAGATTACTTTGCAAATAATAAGTTGAAGGGAAAAAGGTAGCAATAAATTTATAGGAAAACAAGTGGTCAAGGAACCTCCCTCAAACTCACCCATGTAGACATGGGCTACTAAGAAGACACAATCAAATACAAGCATGTGGTGTGAAATAAATAAGACTCCATTCCATAACACAAAGGATTGTCGAAGCATCAAAAATATGATGACATAAACACAAGGAGAAAAAGTTGAGCCTGAATCAAGAACAACAGATACTTTGGAGCAAAAGGATAGTGAACAGATCATAGAAGCAAACCCATATGCCACAGTTGCAACTGCTAAAGTATTGCCTCGTGAAGCTAAAGAGTGATTGTTCCATTCACAAATGTGGTTCGGTGGAAAGGTTCTACATTTTATTGTTGACAGTGGTAGCCAAAAGAACTTAATTTCTATGGAGACAGTTAAAAGACTAAATCTGAAAACAACGAAACACCCACAACCATACTCCATGGGATGCGTATGCGAGGGGCGAGATATTCAAATAAATAAACAATGTCATCTACCATATTCAATAAAACCATTTAAGGATGAAATAATCTGTGATATAGCACCTTTGGATGTTTGCGATGTCATTTTGGGGCAGCCATACATGTATCAACACCATGGTGTATATAAGTTTAGACTCTACAGCATCATAATCAAGCTTGGTGAAAGAAAGTATCATATACTAGAGGTATGTCCAAAAAAAAATATTTCTTTGATTAGTGCTAAACAATGTAAACATTTGGTTGCTCAAACTAGATTTTTCGTATTGCTCATGGTTCACCCTAAGGAAACTGTTACCTAATTTTGCTTCCAGATAAATCAGGTAACTTATTATTGCGTTTGCATTTAACACATTAAAAGATACATCATTTTTTGTTAAAGTTCATTAATCTGCATAAAGGAGATTGTCAAAACAGATTGCATTATTCTAATTTTTGCAATTACATACAAATAAGAAAGAGAACCAACATGTATTGCAAATCTAATCTTTATTGATGATCATAAGCATATAATGTCCCTCACAAGCCAAGGGACTGGCTATTCTAATGCTTATAAAGAAAAGAATATACACCTATAGATAAACAAAAAGGAAATTGCACATAAAATGAAAAGGGACCCGTCATTACTTGGTGGAATGACGAATCTTGTTGGCTTGGTCCCGCATCATCTTAGTCTTTCCCACTACCCTGCTTCCATTTGATGCTCTCCTTGTTGCTCCTAGATTTCCTACATCTGGAAAAAGAGTGTTGTTAGAGCAATGAAAGGTCACTGATCAAAATATGTGCAAAACATCCATAAACATGTAATCTGATGTCCATAAGCATTAAAATAGACAGCATACCATAAGTGTCTAGGAAAACAAGAAAGGAGTAATCAAACACACCTATGATGTGCCTTGTTTATCTAACTGGTTTGTTCCTTGTGTAGATTTAGGACAAGTCTTGTTATTTTTTTGATTCAGCTAATTATAGCATGTGGAGTAAAATCTGGCTCCCACGAGGGTTGAGCCCAACATGTTGCCCTCTTATGTTTTAGGAGGGATAGGAAATTGAGCAACTTGATCAAATCAATGATAAACCTTTTCTTGATGCATTAAATCACTATGGAATCACACCAGTTTATCAACTTTCATTATCAAATTCAAAAGATGCAACAAACAATGTGAACTGTCAAGAAGTTACTCTTCATCTTTTCACAATGAATCAATCAATAGGCTACCATCATGCTAGAAAGGGCAGTATTTTGTTGGATATGTCTTTCAATCTTCTTAAGTGGATCCAAGATCCATTTTATTAAAGAAGAAAATGATTTTTGTGAGCACTGAAGTATTGATGCATCAATTTTAATTATAGATGCATCAAGTTCAATTATGCATCTATCAATAAATAATGGAGGAGCTATTAAGTTATGTCTGAACCATCATTTTTTACATGAAGCAACACAAGGTGAAACACTTTTGAAGCCAAGGTCATAATTCCAAGTGAATTTGATAGTAACTTTTATGAGCTACAAGGGGCAGTCCTAAGGGAATAATCAGGACAACAAAAATACATGCTACAGGACAACAACCATGAATGCATGCTACATGGACAATCAAAGGAGATGGCAGTCACCAAGTAAGTGATCTACAAAGATCATGATTCTATTTAACAAAGGATGAAAGGACAATATCTTCAAAGGCAGGATGGCCACATAGGCTACCATATGCATGGAAGTTTTGGTTACAAGATGCTAAGAAGACATCACAATCATGGGACTGTCATAACCATGCAAGAGGATAGAAGAAAATAACACTTCTATACCTATTCAAAATGAAAACAGCAAGCACATCTTCACTCAAATTGAGAACAAACTGCATTCAAGTCACCAAGAGACAATCAACATACATGAGGCAGTCATAGCAATGGTGCACAGAGTGGATTATACAATGGAAAGTTGAGTGTACTGAGAGGGTGGTCCTCTAATCATCTGATACACAATAAAGAGACTTAATCCTTGTATGTGTCACCCTTCTATGGACAGTGCCAACTATTCATTGCAATTTACAATATATGAGTTGTGAGAAACATCTTATCTATGGATTAACTAGCAACTATGCCTTGGTGGAAGGTTGATATACATAGGAACAATAGGCACTTGAGGTTTTCGACAAAATAGTACAACCACAGACCTATTGAAGCAATAAAAGAACACATTTAGTGTGAATAGGCATATATGGAAAAGTTCACATACTTCAAGATTTTCTATACATAGGGAGTGCAAGGTGAATGACTTGAAATAGTGAGTATTCAAATAATGAAGGAGTATGTAGTGAGCAGCATATTTCAAAGACAAGCCTTCCTAGTGAAAACAAAGTTGCAATAGCAAGCATATATAGTGGCACAACATACCTCTAGAGAGTAGATATTGTGGATAGGGCAAGGTAGCAGTAACAATCATAGTCAACTGACAATGCAAGGGCAGTCCTAGAGAATAGATCAAAGGGGAGTATATTCATGAGGATGACTGTAAAGAAGGCACAATCTGTGGGGATTGGAGTTAGGATAGAAAATAACTTTAATAGTCTTCAAGTAATTGCCATGCCAAAAGTGATAGTCATGACTTTGTAGACAAATGTCAAGTCTAAATGGTAGCATATTTCTGAGTGACATTCCATAAAGTTCCATGAACAAGGAAAAAGAGCAGCAACATTATATTTTCATATGATGAGGAAGATATCAAGATCATTTACCAAATCCCTATTAAAATATCTTTTTTTTGCAAATGTTGAAACCCCTGAATAATTCAATGTCAAACCCTGTCAAGAGGGCAATGCATCATGAAGATAAAGGCATTTGGAATATGATCAAAAGGGAGATCTTAGATTATGGCTGATAGTGCTACAAGGAGTGATTGATGAGATATAAAAAAATGAAGCTTTCAAGAGGGGCAGAGTTCTCAATAGATGATAAAGGACAATGATCTTGTAAGAAAAGACAAAGATCAGTGATTAATATATAATCATCTTGGGGCAGCTTTGATAATAGTTACCATGTTATCATGTTGGGAATGAAGACAGTGACCTTCAGATCTATTAAGGAATGTATGAAATAAATGATGTGACTTTTTTCACTGGATCAGCCTCCAGGGCATAGTGAGTTTTTGAAACCTATGGGATCATCCAATATGGGAAATGGAACAACAAAAACATGGTAGTCCATAAAAGTGGAGTAAGCTACAGTCAAGAAAACCCAAGTAAACCCTGGCAAGAGTTATCACAATTAGAAAAGCATACGATAGGGCGTGGGTTTTGTTTTTCATGAAGGAAAGGAAAAGATGCATACAGTCTTTCATACCCATACTGTGCAATGGCATTGAATCATTTTTTATTTTTTTTCAAATCATATTTTGTTCACATAACAACATTTTCTTGTGTAATGTTGACTGAGAGAACTCTAGTTTCAACTATCACTCTCTCACGAAATCCCATTCATATTATAATCTTGCATGATTTTGTCACAATAAAGGGATTAGTAGAATGTTAGCCCCTATTACATGGCATGACAAAAAGAAAGATACCCATGTTTTTAAGAAATCAGCAGGGGAAAAAGATGTAGCAGTGGCCATAAAGGTGACAAACACTTTGTATTTCCAAATAGAAAGAGTAACTTGCAAAGGAAAATTGAATTTCTACTACAATGTTGTGAGATATCGTGGAGAAATGTCATTCTTATACATAGAATGCATGGAAACTTCAAAATCTACAGGAAAGAGAAAAAATAAAGAGAGTAAATTCATATGTTGCATTGTAGAGCTCGAAGCTTAGCATTTTACTTGCAGATGATAAAAGAAAAAGATCATGCTATAGAAAAGGCTCCATTTCCAGAATTTGATTCACAGAAATTTCAAGACTGAAGCTCTACAATCATTTTAAAACACAGATATTGAAAAGGAAAACTTACCCAGTACGGCCTCAACTCAACATCTATAAAGAGAAGCTTCAGAAAACTCCATCAAAGTAACCATGGCAGCTAAGTGAAACCCTAGCAGAGCAATTTCCAGAAGTTCGAATATGAAAAATGAAATGCCTTTGCAAATGATTTGCATTGTTTTGCTTTTAGGGTTTTTACCCTAACTATGGTGGTCATCTAAATTAAGCATTTTTTTATTATGTTTTAAATTTTTACCCATCAAATTAATACCTTGCATTGAGTCATGCTTTGTAACTAAGGGTACCCCTTTAAGACTTTTATGTTTTACAAATTCTTGTTTTCAAAAACATAGGCTCAAAGTCAATTTTCTCCTTTTTGCATAATTTTGTAACTTTTGAAATGTAAAAAAAATTATGAAGTGATAATTTATAAATCAATTGAATAATGTTATTTAATTACAAAGGATAAGAGCATGTGTTAAAAGATTGAGTCAAAAGGAGGGCGTTGAGGATTGATGAGTCATGCAATCAAGGTGGGGTTAGTTGAATCAATTAGTCCACCAAGGGAGAGGATATGGTTAGAGCTTTTTCTTCTTGCATTCACTTTCAAATGTAAAGCATTTAGTTAAATGGTGTAATTATAAGCCATTTAATTAAATGTTGTTTTTAAATGCAAAAACTAAAAAGGCGTGTGCTTTTAAGATCTAGTCAAAGGAGGTTTAGTTGAGTCTTGTGCTTTGCAAACACACTAAAAGTGTGGGTCAGAACAGTTTAGAGGCATGTAGATAATTTGATGCTTGACCAACATGGAATTGGTGTTTGGGTCATCTTTGACTATTTTTGGAGGGGATGGACCTTTTGGAGGCTATTTTGTCACACTTTTGGCATGACTTGGGTCTTGGCTTGACGTTTCTACATTTGGAGGATATTTTGAAGGAGTTTTGGAAGGTTCTTTTTTGGCCTTTATGTTGCATCCGACGAGAGTTTCTAGAAGGACATGTGTGAGCAATTGTTTCAAAGTTGCTTAAGTATCTTTAGGCTCAGGTTTTTGGGGATTTTTTTCTTTCTGCATGCATTGTAGCTTATCTTGGAGCTTTTTCAAGCAGGATATTGCATTGTGACTCAGTATCAGACATATACAACAATATGTAACACCATTTTTATTAATGAAATTCAGTTTTTACCTTCTTTGAAGCTATCTCATTGTGTGTAGTGTGGTGATTGATGAATGTTCTTGTGAGTTTTGGTAACTCCATGTTTGTCTCACTTTGGCACCTTTAGGTAGAATGAATATATATTTATGCAGGTTGTAAGTTGTGTGATGGGTCAAGTAGCTATTTTAGTTGTGAATTTTTTTTCCCTTCAAAGTGACAAGCGAACCAAGCTTCCTTACAAAATACTTATGCATTAATATATTTAAATATCTGAGTTGTGTCAAGTTAAGCTGAGCTTTTGATGAAACTGTGTGTGAAAGCAGTTGTATAGGTCTGAGAAATCAAATTAGGTGCATCACCATAGGGGTTTAGTTTTCTTTTCATATTTCTTTCTCCCCTTTTCCCAGCAAGGAGTAGTTTAGGTGACACCAAAAGGGGAGCCAACCCATAATTTGGAGGTCTACTTTCATGATAGGATACCCACAGCTTGAAAGTAGTCCCATGTTAGTCCAAATTTGTTGAGTTCTTTCACAACTTGGTAGAGAGGTGCAAATTTGGATCTCTAATAGAAACAAAATCATTTGTACTAAATACACATTCCAAAGTGGCCACAACAGCAAACCAGTAAAAGCAAATGGATAACATCTTGAAAGAATATCAGGGTGTGTTTAATTCACCAGTAGGGGTCCCAACACGCTGTCAATTCAAGCATTCCATTGATTTAGTTCTAGGGACACCGCTTCCACATGAGCCAATATATAGGAGGTCAATTTTGGAAAATGATGAGATCAAGAGGCAGATTAAAGAGTTGATTAAGAAGGGACACATTTTTCCAAGTGCTTCACCATGTGGCAACTCAATTGTTCTTGCTAAGAAGAAAGATGGGGCGTGGAGACTTTGCATTGGTTATAGGGCTTTGAAAAAAATCAATGTGAAAAATAGATATTTGATCCCTCGAATTTATGACCTCTTGGACCAACTTAGAGGGGATAAGTTCTTCACCAAAATTGATTTGAATTCTGGGTATCACCAAGTACCAATTGATCTAGCAAATGTGTGGAAGACCGCATTTAAATCCAAGGAAGGTTTGTTTGAATGGTTGGCCATGCCTTTTGGCCTAACCAATGCTCCTACCACATTTATGAGGATGATGAATGATGTGTTCAAGCCATTCATTGATTCTTTCGTGGTTGTTTACTTGAATGGCATACTCATCTTCAGTAAAATTTGGTATGAGAATTTGTAGCATGTTGAACAAGTGCTTTCAACTCTGCAACAACGCAAACTCTATGCCAACATAGAAAAGTGTTCCTTCGGTATGCAGAGCATCCAATACTTGTGCTACATTATTGATAATGAGGGTGTTCATTTTGATCCTACAAAGATTCAGATAATCAGAGATTGGCCACCTCCTAAAAATCTCACAAAGCTTAGCAGTTTTTTGGGCCTAGAAAATTTCTATCATAGATTTCTTCTTGGAATTTCCCATTTATTATGGCCTCTAAATTAGACACTTAGGGGTGGAGTGCAATAAAAAATTTAGTGGACAGATGCAAAGCAACAAGAATTTGAGGAAATGAAGCAAAGACTATGTTCAACACTAGTGTTGGTCCTTCCAAACTTGCATCAATCATTTGAAATAGAAACTGATGTATCTGAGTATGCTATTAGCATTGTACTCATGCAACATGGACATCCAGTTGCTTACCACAATGAGACTTTTTCTCATACAGTGCTTCACTACCCCACATATGATAAGGAGATATTTTCCATCGTTCAGGCTTGCAAATAGTAGAAGCATTATATTTTGGGAAAGGAGACTATTATATATACAAACCATAAACCTCTTCAATTCTTGCAAACACAGGGGAAGTTGTTGAATGATAGAAATCAATGGTGATCTACTTATCTACAACAATTTCACCTCAACAATCATCATAAAAAGGGGAACACTAACAAAGTGGCAGATTGTTTAAGTAGGCCTCCAATTATAGCTCTAACAATGGTGTTGGATTTGTGTGGTCATCAAAACATCAACTTGGGCCCAAATATATGGTAATGATCTTGATTTTTCTGACATTTACAATAAATTGGTAGAAGGAAAGTATGTCCCTGATTTTTTATTTGCAGAATGGGATGCTTTGTCATTTTGGTCACATATGTGTTCCCATTAAAGAATGAAAAAGGATGATATGGGAAGCACACTATAGTTGTGTTGCAGGCCATTTTGGTATCGGTAAGACTACTGCTATCCTTCAAAAATATTTCTATTGTACAAAAATGAAATAGGATATTATTTTATACATCCAAGCATGTGCAACCCGTGCAATTGCAAAGCCTGCAAATCATAAACTAGGCCTATACTTACCACTACCTATTCCTGATAATCCATGGAAGATAGTTTCAATGGATTTTATGTTTACAGATGGAGTCATGATTGTGTACATGTGGTGGTAGATAGGTTTTCCAAAATGGCTATCATGGTGGCTTGTAAAAAGATGATCTCTGCAGAAGAGACCACCAAACTATTTTTTGAACATGTTTGGGTTCATTTTGGTTTGCCAAAAAGCATTATTTATGATAGGGAGAGTAGATTCATCACCAATTTTTGGTCCTATGTGATGAGGGCCACACCGCTCGAAACCCACACAAATCACAACAATAGATACCAACATAAAAGATGCGAGACAAAAAATACCTCTTTCAAAATTATTTTTAGAAAATGAAATTACAAATTTAGAACTTAAAATGCTACAACCTCATGGGCTCAATGGTCGACTTGTATTTTGGTGACTGATGTTTCAAATATTTTAATGTGTTCTTCAGCTATTCTTTGCGGGTCACGAGGATTGAACTTCAAACAGAAGCCTTCTGGATTCTTGGGCATGTCATGGTAAGCAGCGAAGTGTATCGATGATGGATTTTGAGCCAACCAAGCCATGGCGGGAGGCAGAGGTGGTACCTGTTGTTGAGGAACAACAATTTGAGATTGCACCTACAATAAAATAGTAGTCTGGGACTACACTTGTGCTGCAGCTATTTGGACTGTACCTTGGGCTGGAAGGGCCGGGAGAGAGGCAACTTCCTAGATGCCGGAGATAAGAGTGGGAAAAGTTGTTTTGAATGGTCGGGAAGACAAGGAAGAAGGAGCAGCATTTCCTCCCTTAGTTCATTTTACCCTTGTAGGTGGCTGCAACTCTTGGAATTCTCCCTTATTTGGTGTCGACCGTAAAACTCTTTGAAATCTTTCCGGGGAGAACGATCTGATTTGATCCAACTTCACAAGGCCCTCCTTCTAGCACCAGTTCTGTTGATGGGTTTTTTTGCACACTTTATCAACACAGGCAGTGCGCATGTGCACTACCTCTCTTGAAAGGAAATCTCCAATGGCAAGTTGATAAAAATCTCCCCAAGGTCTCTCGGGTGTCAGGTCATGACTTGCATGGAACTCCTCAGTTGATTTTGATGTGATTTTGCTGGTAATGACAGGGCAGACTTACATAGCTGGATGCGAGGTAGATCTTCAAATCCGAAGCTTCTGAGATGGAGGTCAAGTTTCACTTTGCTGTAGGTTTGGACAGTGGTCCAAAACTTCGATGTTTCTTCAAGTTTGGCTTTACAATGTGCAATGAACCTTAGCACAGGATATTTCTAAAAAAAAAGGAAAAGAGCATGGAAGATGGAAGGTTCCTGGATCTGCAACTAACTGTGAACAGTAATTATGGAGTTCTTGCAATGGACAACTTCCTTAAAACAAGATTTCACTTAACCAGAAATCTCACAGTCTCATGAAATTTGTGCTATCTTCTAAGGTCTGCAAATATTTCACCTTTCATTCACCATATGCATGCATGAACAAAGATAAAAGTGTTGAGAAGCTTTGAATTTAAGCCCAGACTAACTTTACACAGCTGTCTACCAACAGCAAACAACAAAAAGTATGGAATAAGAAGTCATCTACATAGTAGGAATTTTCACAACTACAAAACAACATTTCTAAAATCTATCAAAGCAAGAATTCAACTAACTAGAACAACAATATAAATCTAAGTAAAGCATTTAACAATGGAAGTTGAATCAAGTAACATGTGAAAAACTCAGAAAATGCACCAAGTCAATGTATTTTCGTTATAAATTTCTACAGCATGTCTTTACAACAACTCAACTCTCTTTGCAAATGAGAGGAGACCCCTATTTATAGTGCCCAAAAAGTTAAATGAATGGCCAAGATTAATTCTCATTGTGTGGCCAAGATTCATTACAAAATAGGGTTTCACCCACCCCCAATATATTACAATTTAAAATTACATTCCTATCTCTTTCCCTATTTTGTCCTTTTGTGACAGTACTGTAGCATTTTGTCTTTTGTTGATTGCTCTTTTGTTGTAGCTACTGTTTTGGGGGCTCTTCATTGATAACAAGGTTGTCCTCCTACTTTTTCGAAGCTGTATATTCCATGAATTTTAGAATAATTGGCTGGAGCTTGTCTACCTCAATGATCTCGTACCGCAACATCTGGTAGCTCCATTCTTTTCAATTATCTTCAAGCCTTTTCCAGTCTTCATCATACTTTATGCCCTAATCTCTGAACAACTCTGATTGGTCGAAGGCACGGGCGGAAAAACTCATGAATTCCACTGTTATTTCACTAGACATCTCATCCTCCATTTTCTTTTGAAAGTAAGGTTTTATCTTCTCGGGATCCATTTGTACCACGGGCATGTCATACTCAGTCATCAGCTTGAGATATCGAGCACATTCTGCCCTAATATCCTTGACCCATTCGATGTCTGGATCCACCTTACTCATTAACTGCTCCAACCTTTCCCTCCTGTTATCGAAATCCCGCCTCCACACGTCCATCAGCCAATGATCGTCTCTTTTGAATGCAAGCTCCTTTTCCCATGTGGCTTTTGGTAACTGGAGGATGGCCTCAATCTTTGGATAGGTGGAGTCATACGTTGTAGGGAAGTCCATGCAGAGCTGCCTTGTGCTCTCCAGAGATTGTTGTAGATCCAAGAACTTGTTGGCCATTCGAACAACCCGGTTAATACCCATGTTCCCGATGTACAAGACCTATTGGAACCAGCTCTCCGTAGTCTTGTCCAAGTTCTTTCTTTTCTCCAACTTTTCAATCTGTTCTTTGGACAGTAGTTGGGGTGGAGCCGCGGATGTCGTAGGCAGGTCATCTACTGAAGACCATTGTTAGATGTAATCCGTCAAGGAGGCTACCTGTGCTTTGAGTTTTTCCTTCAAGACCTTGTCCTATTTTATCAGGTGCACCACTGTAGCCACTGAATCCTCAAGATGCCCCACCTTCTACTCTCTGGAAGCGGTCCCCAAATTGATAGTGGAAATATTGTAACTTACACCAGCCTGGTCTACCATAGGCGTTGCTATCTGCACAGCTCGAGACCCAGAAGCATCCATTGTTACCTTGGATCTGATCTTAGGCTTCTTCTCTTTTCTAGTTGTGATTTGCACTTGGGCTAAGATAGCCTCTAGCCTGGCTCTTGGGTCCTTTGGTGTGGGAGTTTTCTTTTCAAGTTGTCTCTCTAGCCATTCAAGCATAGCGGAATTTTCCTTAGGTGATTCGCAATCACCTTCGCCTTCCTCGGCTAAGATCTCTATTTTATTATTTCCTGGGGCCCTTTCTTCCATTTTAGCAGCATCTCCTTCTTCATCATCGAAGTCCTGGATGAATACAAGGCGCTTGATGGGAGGCTTGGTAGGTAATTGCTGTCAGGTACTTTCTTCTTTCTCTATTCCCTTCCTCTCCCTTTCCCCAGTTTGCTCAACCTCGTGCATGTGCTCCTTAGGCTACTCAATTTCGAGGCCCTTGACAGTTTGAGCCTCACTCTCAGGCTTATCTTCTCCTACATTTTCCTCCTCTTGACAAGGGGACGACACACCCTCTTTTAGTTCCCCTATAGGGAGCTCCATGTCTTCTGCTACCTTGTCTTGTTGTTGTTGTCCTTCTTCTCTGAGAGGCGACCTTTCTACCTCTTCTTCATCACCCTTCAGTTGTCGGGCCATCTCTTCTTCAAGATCGTCATTGAAGGTCTATACAATGACCTTACCACCGACATCCTCCTCCTCATCCCTGCTCTCAGAAGAACCTATTCCCTCCTCCTCGTAGGCCACCCTGTCAATTGTCTGGTGTTCATACTCCAGGTGTTCATGGTATTTGTTGGCTTCCTCTTCAAATGGATTTGAGGCCTCTTGCTCCCATCTCTCCCACTCCTCAGAGATTAACATGGTGGCCTCCATAGCCGATGGTCCTGCCGGAGGCTGCAAAGGTTTAGTAGTAGCGAGGACCTGTGCTAGGGTCGCTTGAAGAGTGGGGTCCATAAGGATCTGGGAGAGCTTGGAAGGGAGATTACTGTATGTTTAGGAAGACTGGGGCAGAGCGGAGGCGGGTATTGGTGCGTCACCATTGTATAACTGAAAGTATGTTATACTTCTGTGAATCCTTGCATGCAAGGATACTCAATAATGAGTCTTTGCAAATCGATTCACAGCTCTCTATCCGAAAATAGCAGGAATTGATATTGTGGCCCTCAGATTAACCCTGTTACCCCTGCAAATACAATCTCGAAACGAGAGATTCAAAGAGGAGAAGCAAGAATGCCAATCTCCATGAATCCTGTTCTTGCAATGCAACAATGAAAACTAATCTAAATGGTTGTAAAATGCAATAAACCAAACTAATTTATTGAAATGAAAATTAATCTACATGCAATGCCATAAATGAATTATTTTGCAAATTAATCTACTATGAAGATTAAGCTAAAATGTAATATTAAACTACATGCTCTAAAAATAAGATGCTTATATAATCAAACTAATGTAATCTCAAATGATAAAATTCAAATTTGTAGCATAAGTCTAATGTAAAAATTCGTGATTCTTTAAATGAGAATGAGAGGGCTCATTTATAGGCAAAAGTGGAATTGAAGGCAAATTCAGAAGCAATGTGGGATAAATAGAAAAATAGAAACAAATCTTGATTGGAATTCTTTTTTAGTTTATTTCCTTCTGTTGAATTTTTTCCTTTTTTTTTTTTCATCCACGGGATATTCTGAGAGGATATTTAATTTATTTTATTTAATTTAGATTAATAAAATAAAAATAAGATTATGTAATTTAAAATGAATATTAATAAAATAAAATAATTATTTAATTAAAAATAGATTTAATTAAATAGCATCATTTCCTTTTAAGTAATATTAACTTCAATTAAATAGCATTATTTTATTTATTAAAAGGGATTTATTTCTTTTGATTAAATAAAATTAATGAGCTATTCAAACCCAAGGAAAATTGAAACATTTGAAATAGTTATGAATTGATTAAGAAATTTGATTTGAAAATGTGACAATCATTCAGTTGAAAGTTGATGTTGACAAATTAAATAAATGGGGCCAAAAGTCTAGGTGACATTTAGGTTGCATACAACGTAACAAAAGGAGGCGATGGTAGGCGACATGGCAGTGGAGGAAGGAGGAGTAGTCACGACAGAGGAAAAGTCAATCACTATTACATGCTCGTCCGGAGGTGAAGGGGCAAGATGGATTGAAATGTCCATTGTCGGCGGGGATGTGGCGACCATGGTCAGGGTGGCAGATGATAGGGCAGTCGAGACAGGGGGAGCCAAAAGAGGTTCTAACTGATCCGTCCCCTTTTCTTCTTCCTTTTGGATTATGGGCTGCTCTGGGGTGCCTCTTGTTTGCTTGAGCCTTTTAGAAGGTGAGCCTCCTAGATCCTTCCTTGTGTATACTTTGGGATCCGGAGACTGCTCTGTTTCTATTTCTTTCCTCTTCTTAGATCTAGTGATTGGAGGAGATTTGGATGTCCCACCCGTTGAAGTAGTGGCAGCGGCCTCCTCCGTGGCACTTGGCTCACTTTTGAGCCCTTCATATGTAAGGATCACCCCTTGTTGTTTTAATCGGGCCACCTGTCCATCAACCAGTTCTTTGGTTCGAGCCAGAACTGGTTTAGTTATAATATCGAGGTCATCGACCTCCTGTTCATCCCAATCTATTATTGGTAGCGGCAAGTTGGCAACTGCAGGGTATCTGGGGTCCATTACGGTGCTTTTGTCCTCTTCGACCTGATCTGGTATGGGAAATGGTTGCACCCTTCTTATAGTATCTTGATCCTTCATAGTGCCTTGCAGCACTTCCTTATCATCGACAATCTACCGGGGTTTTATCCTCAGCGTGGTGCGGATGGTGAATGACCCAGGTCGCCTATGTGCCCATATGGAGTTATTCACATGTAGTAAAATGATACAATTCAATTCTTCGGAATTCCATACTGAGTTTTGTAATTTATTGCATTCCTACTTAAAAGTTAAGGGTAGGAGGATCACCTTGAGTGTCTACCATGAGGACTATTTGTATGTGTTGGAGCTGTCAAAAGGACTGTGGGAGTGAAGGAATGGGTCGTTGGGGTATCGAGGCTTATTTGGCCTTTCTAGGCCACAGGCGCAGATATGCGTGAACTTTGGTCTTGAATGAAAGGAAAGGCGTATTCATGAAGAATTTTCGGCGAGCTCTTTGTGAGGACGCTTCTCTCAATCCGCCACAATCGATACGATGATATGCGATGTAAATGGATTTACCTATAATGTTCATTCTAAAATTTATGAAATTTTGGAATTTTTCATCCTTGAACCTTCAATTTTGACCTGCTCCTCATCAGTGCCAGTGGCCCCTTCTCTTGTCTCAGTGCACTTGGGTAGACCACATAAGATAAGCCGCGGGAACTTGGAGCTTTCTTCACATTCATGAGCTGGCGATAGAGCAATGCGTTTATTATACCCTGGTGAAGAGGATTTGTGTTGACGTCCTGTTCCTTGAGAGGATCTATTCCAACGGTACACATCCATTCACGAAAGGCGTGTGGGGACCCATCACTTACATGTGGGAGTGACTAAGTCATGGTAATCTTCATGAAAAATCACCACAGAAGAGTTCTTGAGGAACCTTTGCAGCGATTCCCCATTTCTCTTTGAGTCAGTGCTGATTTATCAACATTTTGTAGCCTGTCGGGTTGTCATCCCATGCTGCTTTGCATTCCTCTATGGTAGGCGTCTCCATTTTGACGAAGGTGGGAATGTGGAAGGTCTTTGAGATTCC